>CAUYRH010015608.1:0-39646 GCA_963574655.1 Perodicticus potto | reverse complement strand
ATGCTTAGAAACCCAATTGTTCATTTTTAGCAGGCAAATCCTGGCAAATGTCCCCAAATGAAAACAATACTGAAAGGCAATAAATCTTCCTTTTAATCCTATCCTCTTTCCTCCCTCCCTTCCCTTTTTCTTTCCATCTCTGCTTCCTTCCTCTTTCCCTCCTTCCTTCCTTCTTTCTCTCTTTTATCTTTATTCCCTTTTTAATCAAAGTACTCAGTGTCTCCCTAAATGCAGCACAACATTGCTACTCTGACACACATGATGCTTTAACTCAGCTGTGGCGTCCGGCTGGGGCGACTGTCCTGTGTCGCCGGCGTTAGGTCTCTGTGCAGGAGGACACCGCAGAGCGACACGGCTGCCCGAGAATAAGGGTCTTCATTTCACCCGTGTGGAGATGACCTGGTCTTTTATTTTTGATACCTGTCAAAACCTTGCCAGGATCCAGGGACAACTGGGATTGCTGTGGTTTTGTTTTGTCCGTGAATCGATACTGAAAAGTAATTGTGTGGGTTGGCTTTTAAGTTTCTCGGATTTTTGAGATGCTTTTCATGCCGGTTAAAAAGATTATTTTATCAGTAACCTTTGCAGACTAACTCTGCTGTAAACAGGAAAATATTCAGCCACTATGAATTATGTAATACTTTGAAGTTGTCTAGACAGTGTTAGCAGGGCAACAGATGGAGCAAATTCTTAGAAATGAAAAGCAGTTTAGCAACAGAAGTCTGAAGCGAGATGGTCTCTAGCTCTCCCGCCCTCCCCTCCATCCCTCGCCCCTCCCCCTTCACTCCTGCGCCCAGTGACCCCAAGACACAGAAGGATTTATCTGGAGTCAGCTGCGGTTGACCCTTCCTACCAATTTAGTAACAGGCTGCGATGTCAGCTGTATGCTCGTTTGCCACGTCTCTTAGTGTTGCTGCTGGGTGAAGTTTTAGGAGGTGAAGAGCCAGAGGTTAACACAGCAAGTGGGAACCGTTACCGAGTGTGCCACTGCGGAGACGCCTAATGCACGCAGGGCCCAGAGGCCGGCAGAGGGCCTGCATCTGAACTCAGACCTCAGCTTCTGCAGAGCAATGCTCTGCCCCCACCGTGGAAGGTCCGCCCGTGTCTGCACGGATATCTCTGAGCAGATTTACATGGTGGCAGCCAAAGGAAAAGAAAAAGGGAGACAATCATTTAATCATCACTTACAGAGAAATCAATACATGTCTGAGGAATGAACAAATGTGCTGACAATTGTCCCCAGGACTTTCTTCCCCAAGGAAAACTAAATAAAACGAAACAGGACTTTACGCTGCGGTCTGTGGAAGCTGCAGGAAGTATGTTACACGGATCCAGCCTGTCAATGAGGGTGGGGCAGCCTCAGAGCAGCAGGAGGGCTGACTCAGGTCTCTCGAGATGGATTTAGCCCTGCGGTGAAATGTGGGCCGGCTCTGGAAGGAGCCAAAGAGGAAGAGCCCGCAGGGGCCTGAGCAGCAGTCAGACTTGAGTGCAGGACTTGTGGTCAGCCGGAGGAGAAGCACGGCTGCAGAAGGATGTTTGCCTTAGTGGTGCTGGTGGTCCCCAGGTGGGGTTGTGCTGTGTCCGTCAGCAGCTCATGCTGCCGGGGCCCCAGGCCGGCCTGGGAGCTCCCCTGGGAACCAGCAGGAATCCTGCAAGGCTTCCGTCTGGACCTGTCACTATTGCTGTCTCAGTGCCCCCCCAGATTCGAGACAAAGATTCACATGGAAAGGTTTTATCTGGGAGGCCAAGAAGTGCGGGTGGCAGAATGGCTCCTCTCAGGATGGGAGGGTAGCCCTCAGGGGTGCGGCTGTCCTGTGGGCCCAGGGTGGAGTGGCTGCACACCAGTGCCCACTGGTGGTGGCTCTCCACGTCCGAGGGCCCTCCCTGCGCTAGCCAAGGCTTTCAAGAAATTGGAAGTTGGTCTGCAGGTACCCGGCACTAAGACCTGAAAGGTGGGGATCTGTGTGTTAACAGGTGGGAAATACATTTTATTTAACTTTGAAACAGACACTAAACCTCACTCAGTGTCTGGGCCACAAGAACGTGACAGCACCAGATGGATGAGTGTGGGGCCATTGTCTGCAGAAAGGAAGAAACAGCCAGCCAGAGCAGTCCCTGCCCAGGAGCCTCTTAGGGACTGTCCTGTGTGTCCTGAGTGCAGATCCTGAGACGGCTCATCTAACACAAGTCTGACAGAGCAGGTCACTGAGTCCCCACGCCAGGGCTCCTCGGATGGCCTCCTCCCTGGGGGACAGCCCAGTCTCTCTCCTCCAGCCTTCAGGACACCCCCAGCCCCTCTGGGGGGAGCATGAGTCCCAGTGGTTGCCAGGGTTGTGGGGAGCCATGCTGGGGTAACCTGTTCTGAAATATCTACATCCCCTCCAAAGGCCATGGTGGGAAACTCATAGGAGAAGGTATAGGAAAGTGTGGCCAGAAGAAAAGTGTTTGGGGACATCAGTTGAAAGTCTTTGAATAACAGTTTCTTGGAAACCCTTTGGAAGAAATGCAAAAATTTTTAATTCCAGGTAAGGTTACCTCTGGCCAGCCATCTACTCTTTCTTACTGTTAAGAAAGTCAGTGTTTTTTTTGAAAAATAAAACAGTTGATGCTGACACGGAGATGGTGCTGAAACAGAGGCTGCTTTTCTTCACCTCTGAGTCCCCTTTAAAAGAAGGTGGGTGATTCAATTAGAGGATTCAATTAAAATTGATTGGGAGTCCACAGACGCTGCGGGATCAGCTTCTTCTTCAGGCTTCTCACCTTTCGCTGTCTGGAAATTAACCCCTGCAGGCTTGTTGTACCAGAAACATCATTAGGGTCTCTGTGTGGTGAGCTGAGAGAGCCGACACCAGAGATTTCTCCAAGACTTTAAAAAACCAGCTTCCCCTCTCAGACCAGCAAAGGGCACCTCCCTGAGTGAATCTCTCCTTTCCTACGGTTCACCTTGCGTGAGTGGTTCACGCTAGATTTGGAGAGAAATGCCAACTTATCTGTCAACTCGCTGGATTTCGTTTGGGGGTCTGAGCAGGTCGGGTATGCTGGTTAAGGCTTTGAGTTCAGCAAAGACTTTTATGTAGAACTGGGTCAGGAGGCGGCAAGAAGGGAAAGGTTTGAACGGATCAGCGTCATCCTGGACGGTTACGGTTTAGACAGACACACTAGGGGACGTCCGTGTTCACCTCCGGAGAATTCTCATTCACCAACACACCATCAGAAATCATTCGCAGGGCTAACCTCGGAATAAAAATTAAAAGAAAACATGGAAATACTTTGGACGTCCTATATTTTTCTGGGTTTGAATATAACCGCGAGGAGCCATACAGTTTTAAAGGGACATCCCCAAATGCTCACTGTCTTCAGACTTTACACTATCAATCAGCAACCCCGCTCCCCACACTGCCTTGCTTCCCCTTCCTACCCCGAGGCCCTAGTCACAGGGAGAACGCAGACGTCTTCCGTGTCCGACGCACGGGCTGACCACGGCCGGCTCTGCACGTTGTAGGAAGAGAAAGGGCAACAGACCATTCTGTAACAGGCAATCTCTCCAGTGCGCGCTGAACTGTAGGTAGGAGAGGAGCTACCACAGCAGCCCAGCTGGGCCTCCATTGGCCGGATGAACATGCTCTGCATTCTTGCTGGGCTTAGGGCGTGTTGGAAGAAGACAGCAGACTGTTTGCAAAGGCTCCTTCCTGGAATCCCCTCCTCCATCGCGTCTGCTTGCGTCTTTCCTACCCGCAGGTCTGTGTAGTCTTTCCTACTCTTTTTGGTTTTATTCCACTGAAGTTAGCGCCCTCAGCACAGGCTCCACCCTCTCGGCCCATTTCTCAGAGCATATGCGTCCTGCTGGCCGTGGGCACAGCGGCGCTCTGGGGAGCGCTCATCTTACTTGACTGAGACGTTCTGTCCTTTGATCAATAACTTCCAGAACCGTTTTTCCTTACATGTCTTTCTTGACTCCAAAGCTTGGGCTGAGACCCGGGGTTCTCACTGTCCAGAGGACATGTGCCACATCCAAGTTCTCGTCCCTTCTCTCGTGTGGACCCTGAGATGCATGGTCACTGCCCAGAATAGGTGCTGCTTTGTCACCAGCCAACCCTGGGACCTCCATATGTATTTGGGGGTGAGTAGGTGGTGCGGGTGCAGTGTGGGATGGGGCGGGAGTGCAGTGCAGACTCCAAGTCCTCAGCTTCCATGAGCTCAGGAGGACACGTAAGGGTCTGTGGGACAACAGGGAGCGGCCTGCAGGCAGAAAACCATCCACAGCCAGACGTGGAGGGTGGCCTGAGGTCAGGCCCCGTGAGAGGGGCAGGCAGAGGCAGGACCCTGGGAGGGACTGCGGCTCCACCACACAGGGGAGTGCCCTTCTCCCCGATGCCCAGCAGGCCCTGGTTGAGCCACAGAGGCTGTCCAGGCAGGACTGTGGGATTGGGGGATGCCTCCTGGCTCCAAGGCTCTCGCTGGTGAGTTAAGAGACTTGGGCAAGTGACTCCAGCTGCAGCTTCCAAGGGACTGTGAGTCACATGCTGTGCTGACAGCGTCCCCAGGTCCTGGCCTCAGAGGCTCTGCTGCAGTGGGCAGGTGTGCATGCCCTCCCGCCACCCGTGACCTGCCACCCTGGCAGCACTTGTGTATCCCACAGACAAAGGGACTTTTACAGGGTCCTGGAGACGGTCATGGTGGCCCAGGGCTGCACACCAAGATGGGCTGGCACCATCTGAAGTCACTCTGAGCCAGATTTGGGGGACACTGAGGAGAGGTTCATGCCTGCGTCACACCCTCACAGGACTGTCCCTGGAGTTGTGCAGGACGAGACCATCAGGTCACTCCAGGAGATGCCCACAGACTTTCCTGTCAGACGGCCACTGCGACTCTCCCATTCTCACTAATAACTGTCATCATGAAATGACTACAAGTGCTGTCAGAGAGCGTGGACACAGGAGCTGCGTCTTCTCCTTGGGTTCCGGCGTCAGGGCTGTCACCCCACCCGCTTCTTGCCAGGCTCAGGTTGGGTTCCGTGCAGATTCACACTTCTCCTTGGGTTCCAGCCGTCCTGCCACACAGGGAAATTCTTCTAATTCATTCCTTCTGAGCAAGCGCCTGTCCTGGCCTTCCCAGCATAAGCAGGGCCTCCTGGGCGTCAGGGAGAAGACGGCATGCCCCCCCATGCGGTGGGAGGCAGCAGTCCCTGGCGGGGTGACAGAGGCACCCTAGAGGCCACAGCCTCTGGCCACACACCCTGGACAGCTCCAGAGCTCTGGGCTGAGCTCACTGCTCAGCATATGCCAGCACCTCCAGCTGGGGACCCCTCCAAGTGGGGACCCTCCCTTTTCCCTCTGTGTCACACTGGTGCTCACCCAGGATGACAGAGTGACTGCCAAGCTCATCTGCTCTCGCCTCCATGGGTGTGGATGTGCATTTGCAGCTAATGCCTGGTGATTTTCCAAGTGACTGTTTGATGCCATTCCAGAAACACAGTCTTCTCTTGCATCCGAAATGATACTGCAGCGTCTGCCCCGGCCACGCATGGGGACAGTTGAAATTGGTGGCATTTTCTCCCACTCATTGGCTGGGAAAGTGGTCATGCCAGGTCCCTGTTTTGCTTCCTGCCATGAACCTCAAGGACGAATGGGGACTTTGTGTCGGTGGGAACCTATTGCTGTGCTCCTGTTCAGCTACCCTAGATGGGGACTCTCTGAAAAACTGTTATAGTCAGATTTTTATCCTCGTAGTTCTCAGACAGGCACTGCAATCGCAGGCGCTCTAACTGGTTGACAGGAGTCTTGTTAAAGCAGCCGTGTTGTTTGCCTAGCTGTGACCCCGGGACACTCAGGGCCCCCCATTCTTCACTGCAGCCCCTCTGTTTTTGATGTCCTAAGGCAACAGAACTGACTTTCAAGTCCTTGACCTGAGGCCAAGTGCTTCCTCAGAATTTCTAAGTTTTATGATCTTGTGGAGGAAATAACGATAAGAACCATTCTGACAACTGAAGCCCTGCACGTCAAGCTCTCCACGCGCCAATTACAGGGTTGAGGCTTCCTATGAGGAATCCTGCAGGCACCTAGGGGGGCAGGCATGTCTCTTGCTGATCTGTTTAATGTTGGAATAATTATAGGTGCCTTATTACATCCAATGACTGTTCTGAGGATCAAAACAAATGTCACACATGAAAGTACTTTGCTCTTTGCTCTCTCCAAAGCACCACGCGGATGTGAAACGTATTGATCTGGGTCCTATCTGAGAACAGCCCTGACTCACTGTTCACGGTACAAATGCATAAAGATGTTTTGCCAAGAGTTGGGTGAGGTTTGCCCTGCTCTGCTCTGTATGTTCTCCCAAGGGAGATAACAGGTGGGCTGGCACAGGTGCAGCCTGTGATGAGAGCCCAATGCAGGCGAGAGTGTGGCTTCCGCCACCGCCGAGTGCCACATATAAATGGCCGGCAGCTGAAGGCAGAGACCACCCTTGCCCCTTACTCTTTTATAGCTTTAAGTCTAACAATATTTTCTTAACTTAACAAGAAAAGTGACGATTCACCATATAACTAAGCCTGAAACAGCAATCGAATCTGATCGTAACATCCACATGAACACCATTTCCTCCCCGGGTGATTTTTTATCAAGGTCCAATACTTACTTAAAAATGATGTTGGACCACTTTCAATGTCTTAGTCACACATCTAGAGCTGCATGTTTTATTGTCCCAGATCATGTGTTAAATACAAACCGTCTATGTACTTTGAACTGAGCTATAAAAATATGCCCCTAGGTGTTAGAATAAAATTGTATTTTCCAAGAGCAAACTTTGATCAAAAGGCAAGATTTTATTAAAGGACTGCAAGTATTTTTACGGCCATTGGTGTGTGCGTGTGCACGTGTATATATGAGAACAGTGTTACATGTTATGTTCTCCTAAAATCACATGTTGAAGTCATAATCTCAGAACCTCACAATCTGACCTGTTTTGGGGACAGGGTCTCTGTTGAAGTCAGTAAGACGAGGTCATGGGTATGGAGTCTAATTCAATGTCACTAATGCTCTTTAAAAAGGGGGAAATTCTGACAGATGTGCACACAGAGGATGACATCATACACAGATGAACACAGAAACTGGAGTGACACAGCAGAAGCCAAGAGCCACTGTCTCCAGCAGATGACCAGAAGCTGAGGGAGTGACCTGGAGCAGAGCCTCCTCATGGTCCTCAGAAGGCACCGACCCTGCCCACATCCAGACTTTTGAAACTTTGAGACCGAAGAACTGTAAGTCAATGAATTTCTGCTGTCTAAGCCACCTGGTTTATGGTATTTTCTTATGGCTATGCTAGAAAACTAGTAATGATGAAAGACAGATGAAGAGATAGCTATGGTGGTGTGGCAATTAAGCTTGTGAAGCTGCCGCCATGCACTTACATCTGCAGCACCATGCAAACAACTTGGTAAGGGTTCCTAACCCTGGGATATCAGCGTCTCACAGCTGTGTTAGTGGCACCAAGCAGCGGTGTCTTGCTGAATGGTGTTCATTATTGGCGGTGATGTTTTTGTGTGCTGTTGTGAGAATGTTGGAGCTTGAATCAGAGTAATGAACAAACATTAAATTTCTTATTAAACTTGGCAAAGAAGTGATGTCAGGAACATGTTAGTCCAAGTTTATGCCGATAATGTCACGAAGAAAACAACAGTGTACGAGTGAGTGAAACATTTTTCTGAGGGGAGAGAAAGCATTACTGATGAAGAGAGGACAGGGTGACCTCTCTCCTCCTTCCCTCCCTCCTTGTCTCCCTCCTCTCTTCCTCTCTCCCTTCCTTCTTTTTCCCCTTCTTTCCTTCCTTCCTTCCTTCCTTCCTTCCTTCCTTCCTTCCTTCCTTCCTTCCTTCCTTCCTATTTGTGGTGATTGCAGCCACTCTGATGAATGTGTGTTGTTATCTTATTTTATTTGCATTTCCCTGCTAACTGGGGTGGAGCCCTCCTCATATGCTTACTGACTGCTTGGATAGACTCTCAGGGAGGTGCCTTTTCAAGTCTTGGCTTTTTTGTTGTTGTTATTTTGAAGTTGTCTATTTGTTTTTTCTTGTAGGTGTGTAGAAATGCCTTTGTTCTGACTGTACATCTCTTGTTCACAGATATCTGTATGTATTGGTTACCTTTTGGTTTGCATTTTTATTTTCTTAATGTTGACTTTTATAAATAGAACTTTTAATTTTAATGATGGAGAACATATTTTTTTTTTCCTTTCTGGGTAACACACTGGCCTTCTGTTTAGAATTCCTTGCCTACCTCAAAGATGTGAAGATTCTTTTCTATTTTTTTTTGCAGTTTTTTTGGCCGGGGCTGGGTTTGAACCCGCCACCTCCGGCATATGGGGCCAGCGCCCTACTCCTTTCAGCCACAGGCACTGCCCAGATGTGAAGATTCTTTATAGCTCCTATTCAGTTCTTCCAATCCTGGGGAACTGATTTTTATATACGGTTTGAGGTAGGCATCAAAATGTATTTGTAAAACATCAACATTCTATAATTTCTGAGAATTTCTTGAAAAAAATTTATATATCATATATGTCTATCTTTTTTTTTTTTTTTTTGCAGTTTTTGGCCAGGGCTGGGTTTGAATCTACCACCTCCAGCATATGGGGCCGACATCCTACTCCTTTGAGCCACAGGTGCCTCCCCATATATATCTTATAAGAAAGATATCAAGGCTTGCTACAAATCTATAGCTGGAGTGTAAGTTCTCCAGTTTTGTTCTTTTCAAGATTGTGTTGGCTATTCTTTAAATTTCTCAATTTCTTATTTTCACAATACTTGATGTTATCTGCATTGAGATTGTGTTGAACCTAGAGATGAAATGACAGATGATATTCAGTTCCTCAATTCTTTAACACAGACTATGTATTTAGGCATTCTACAATTTTTGTCTATAAAGCCTTTAACTTGGGGACAGTGCCTGTGGCTCAGGGAGTAGGGCGCAGGTCCCATATACTGGGAGTGGTGGGTTCAAGTCTGGCCCTAGCCAAAACTTTAAACAAACAAACAAAACCTTTAACTTGGTTACTTTGTTAGATTAATTCTTTTTTTGATGTCTCTTTGATATTATTTATTTTATAGTATTAAATATCCTATCCTATTTGTTTATTGCTAGTTTATAAAAATGCAATGGACTTTTGTATGTCAACTTGGTTCCTAGTCGACTTGCTAAATTGCAAATCAATTTTAGTGGACTCATTTGGACTTTCCACATACTAGTCATGTTGCCTGTGAATAAATACAGTTTTATTTTTGAGAGGCATGCTTTCTCATTATTGAGTTCAGTGAAATACTTAAATATTTCACAATAAAAAGTTGATAATTTCAGTAAGCTTTACTATAGATTATGTTTATAAGTTTAAGGAAGTTTTCTTTTATACTTAGGGATTTTTTTAAAAATTATGCATATATGTTTAATTTTATTAAGTAATTTATTTGTATATATTAAAATGGCCTGATATTTTAAAACATAGTGAACTATAATGATTGATATTTGAAAGGTAAACTGACCATTTATTTCAGGGATAAATCTCAACTTAGTGATGTAATGGTTTAAATATTTCATATATTGACTGATTTGATTTTCTAATAATTTGTTCAGAAATTTTTCATCTATAAAGGAGATGGCCTATAATTTCCCTTTTTTCCTAATCTCATCAGACTTTACTGTTAATTCCCTCTATTTCTGTTACCTAGACTAGTTTGTATAAGATTAGAATTTTTTCTTCCTTAAATGTTTAGATAATTTTACCAGTGAAGTAAGTAACATGGTCTGGATTTATATGTGTTTGTAAAGCTTCTTAATAAAATAATGCCTTTATTTGTAAGGCATGGGGCTTCTCAAATTTTCTATTTATTTTCATTTTCATTTTGGTAGGCTATATTCTCTTAGAATTTTATCATTTTTATATAAAATTTGTAAATTACTGGCATAAGGGTTATATATACTATCTCTTACAATAATTTTAATACTTGTAAGGTCTGTAGTATTTCTTTTTATTTCTAATTTTAGTAATATCTTCTCTTATCTCTCCCTTAGTCTCTCAATCTTATCAGGGACCTGTCAATTTTATTAATACAATGAGAAAACCTATCTACTATCTCTATTATATATATTTTTAGTTCATTAATTTCTACTCTTATCTCTATTATTCCTTTTCTTTTCTTTCCTCTAGGTTTAATAAATTTGGGCTTCCAAGTCACAGAGATTATTTGCTATTTTAGCCTCTGTGTGTGTATAATACCTACATTTCTTAGAAGGAAATTTATAACCTTAAAACTTCACTCCTAAATTTTTAATACATTGTGTTTTCATTATCACTTAATGCATTGATCACTTGAATTTTATAATTTCCCTTGAGATTACTTCTTTGACTTACAGGTTTTCAGTATGTGCATTACTTAATTCTCAATATTTGGAAGTTGCTGGTTACATTTTTTATTGATTTCTAGTTCAATTCTATCTTATCACATAAGACAATCTTTATGATTTCAACTTTGTAAAAATTTTGGCACCATAGTTTCAATTTTATTAAATGCTTATGTGCATTCACCAAATAAAATTTATATTTTTCATTTATTGTTTGGTGAGTGCCTATTTATTTGGGGCACAGTTAAAGAAGATCTGTGTTCCTTGATTTACTACATTGACTTCCTGGAAAAGAAAGAAAGAACTGTGTATTCTGAAAGCATATATAAGGCATTGTCGAGGGCAGACTCCACCTGGGTGTGCTCTGGAGGTTGAGGCGGAGCCTCTGTCGATCCCAGGAGTTCAAGGCTGCAGTGAGCTGGGATTGCACCACAGCGCTCAGCCACGCAAGGGAGCAGGTGCCGCCAGGGCAGACGCGCTTCCCTGGGGCCTCTCGCACCGCTGCTTCACGACACTCTCACTCTCCTGTAGGAGGGCAGCTCTGTTTTAGGAGACTGTAAATGTGTGTTCTCTCCTGTGGTGCTGAGACCTCCGTGTCTCCTTGCCCTCATTTCTCCCGTCCTTTCTCTTGGCCTGGGCCCGCGTTAGTCCCTCAGACTCGAGGTCTCATTGTCTGTAATCTCACACCTCTGCCAAAAGGATTGACCTGCACGTCAGGCAGGGCCGCACCACACACATCCCGGAACTCCTTAAGTGGCTCTGTACAACCAGCGCCATAAAGTCCAGACCTAACTTGTATTTGAGGCCCCAGTGACCCATTGGCCCAAACCCCAGGCCTCAGATCCCGCCTCATCCCCCTGTGCCCTCCGGACCCAGCCGCACTGGCCACACGGGTAAGGCCCTCCTGTCCTGCGGGTTCCCTGCCCTCCCCACCGGCATGCTCACCCCGCAGGCTGCGGCTCCCTCTCAGCCTCTTCCCTGAAGTCCTCCCAAACTCCTCGTGACCCCTCATTTGTCCTTTGTCGGTTGTGCTGCTCCCACCCCAGATTCTTTTGCCCATCTCTGCCTGCCTCACTGTGACACCGGCTCCTGGACACTGGGCCGGGTTGAAGCGTTTGGGTGCCCCAACCCCAACAGCAGTCCTCAAGGCACTTCCTGGACTACCCCGGGGGGAAGGCAGAACTGAAGCCCCGGGACCTGGTGCTGCTCACAAAAACTTGCAAAGTGCCGCCCTTCTCAGAGTAGGTTGTGTAGGTGAAAGGAGTCCTTCGAAGGGTGGAATACATGAGTCAGTCTAAGTGAGAGGCCTTAAGAATGTGGTAGCTCTGAGTTGGGGACAGACAAGATTAAGTAGAAAAGCAAGTCAGGGTCACCTACCAATTCAGAAGATTAGAATTTCCACTTTCTATGTGTTAAAAATTAGCCCATGATCTGAAACCAAAAGATGTGGTCACAGCTCCTGGGCCTGGAAAGCCCCTGACTCCCCCAGGTTCTGAGTTTGCCTTTATGGCCCTGAGTTCAAGTACATCAGCTGCAGCTTGACACAATAGGGAGCGCGTGGCTGGGGATTTCTCCCAATTACCCTGCAGGTTCCTCTCTCTCTCTGGAACGGAAAGGAGAAAATCATCCAATTGCTCCCACGACATGTCTTCTCTGCTCGCCTCCGGCCTGGAAACCCAGACTCAGGTTCTACTCCGAATGTCTCTCCTCTTTTTTCTCAGCCAACAACTGCTGCTGTTTCTTCCTCTGGAATTGACCTCAAATTAGAGATTTCCTCCCCTCTGCGTGACCCCCCGCCTTCCCACTTGTACTGTCCCCTGCGTGGCTTCCTGGTCATCGATGTCTGGGCTCTCGGAGGGACCCTCAACACTGTAGAGTCACCTTCCTGCAGGAGGTTCAGCGGGTCCTTCTGGAGAGCACGGCGTGGGTTCCCTTCCACCTGCTCCGCCATCTTCAAATTCCTCTGCAACTAGAGTCCTCTTGTTCTATCCAATTCTATTCCCACTTCTTCCCAAAGTGGAAAATTTAGTTCAGAGGTAGCATGATGTAATGGTTTAAAAAGTGTTGATTTTGCTTTATCACCTCCAGGCTGTGACCCCTAAACAACCGGACGTGGCTGTGATCAGGTCACCTGGCAGAGCTGTGGGAGAAGTCAAACGACTCAGTAAACGTGTGTGGGACTCAGGCAGCACTCCAAGTCGAAGCTGTGGGCGTGAAGAAGGTACCTCCTTCAGTCAAGTAGCTCTACTTACTCTCAGCAGCCCTGAACTTGCTCACATGGTGCCCACGCTGCACAGCCTTTCAGGGCTGACTGCCCCCCATGGTACTCACAAAGATTCAGCCCCCCGGTTCTCCAGACCCTTCCCTCTCATTCTTAACATCAGCACTGTACAAGCATGCTGGCAAATCCTTCCTAGTAGGGTATGTCAGTCGCCCCACCAAAATCTAATCTTCACTTATTCATCAACTCGTTTCTCACCCGATATTTATTGAGATGATCTGCCTTGTTTACAATATTCTGCTCAATAAATGCAGTCTTGGTTGACCTGCAGTCTGTACCTTTATAATATAATAATAAATTACTTTTAAAAATGTATCCTTGCCCCTTAATTTCAGCACACATTTATGAAGCTCCTGTGGTGTGACAGGCATCAGATACGCAACGGTAAAATAAGAGTCCGCCCTCCAGGAGCTCAGAGTCTAGCCGGAGATACAAACTACAAACATCATTTTAGTATCGTATTATCAGAGCGTACATTTAATTATACTCAGGAAAGTTTTGCATTTTTCTCTTTAAATATATATGTCATATTTTAGGCTTTGTACTTTAACATATTGAAATATATATGATAGAGGGGTATGATAGATATCTATGATAGATAGGTAGCCTAAAACAAGAAGCACAGCATCAGTCCATTCTTGGGAATTTTAAGTGAGTCTGTGCATGTCCCACATAATCCTCCCTGTGAAAAAATACTGACGGGTTTATGCTTTGTAGTCTTTACACGCAGGAAGAGTGCCCTGTTCAAAGAAGTGTTGTAAGTGAAGCACACAATAAGCCCATCTTTGAGGTTGATTGTGAACATCAGTATGTCAAAGGCTCTAAGTAAGGCAACAGTGAAGAAAATGGTTACCTTCAGCCAGGCGTGGTGGCTGGCACCTGTAATCCCAGCCCTCTGGGAGGCCAGTGTGGGTGGATTGCTTGAGTGCAAGAGTTTGAGACCAGCCTGAGCAAGTGCTAGACCCCATCTCTACTAAAAATAAAAAGATTAGCTGTGTGTTGTGGTAGGTACCTGTAGTCCCCGCTACTCGGGAGGCTGAGGCAGGAGGATCTCTAGAGTCCAGGAGTTTGAGGTTGCTGTGAGCTATTATGACACCACAGTACATCAAACCACAGCTGTGATGAGATCACAGCACTCTACCCCATCCAAAGAAAGAAAGAAAAGAAGAAGAAATGATTAACTTTGTTAACTTAGTTTAATTCAACATTTTTCACCCTTGTATTTCCCTGATATCTTTTCCTGTAAAAGGCAGCTCTAGAAAAATTGTGATTAACAATTCCTAGGGACAATTTTGAATGTATATCTTGCTTACCATGATAACTTAAAGTGAGATTAAAAAGTGTGGAATGTACCCACAACTGATCTGAAGAGATCAAATATTAAATGAATAACTATGGTACCATGATAATTTCACTATTTGTGTAAACATGTATAATGTATTAATTAATTATGCTAATAAGTTTATTACGTAAATTCCTAATGTTCTGTTTACTCAAGACTTAGCTGATAAAAGTCAGAACCCACAATGGCATGTTAAGATACGTTCCTGCAATATTTGAGTTTAGCTTTTTTATCTATCTTTTCCTAAAAATGGAAGGAGCCTATCTGATTTGGCTGTAATTAAATTTGAATGGTTAATAATTAAGCTCCAAGGTATCCATTATTTCCATATTTTATTTCACTTTAAATTATCATGGTAAGGAAGGTGTTCATGCTTTGGGTTTTAACTAATTAAAAGACATGATCTACAGGCTTTCATTGTTAATCAATAAATTAAAATGGCCTTTGGGATGTGTGGACTTAAGACTGCTGTCTTAAGCTATTTGACCATATTCCTTCTTGGTGGACAGAATAAGGAACCCCAAAGACTCCCACATTTGTCTCCAGAGCATGTGAATAATTTCTGCCACGTGGCAAGGGGAATTGAGGCTGCAGGTGGAATTAAGGTTGCTAGTCAGATGATCTTGAAATGGGGAGGTTATCCTGGGTCATCCCTGGGAGCTTGATACAATCACGAATGTCCTCATAAGAAAAAGAGGGAGGCAGAGGGTTTATGTCAGCCAAGGCTCAAACCACCACTGCTGGCGCTGACAATGGGAGACTCCCACCGCTAAGGAATGAAGCTGACACCAGTGGGCCCACTTCGGATTTCTAACCTGCAGAGCCATAAGACACTGTGAGTAAGTTTGCTGTGCTGAGCCAGGTTTGTGGCAGCTCCTTACAGCCGCAATAAGAAAATGATATGCCCTTTAAATGAAGGAGAGCAGTCATCCCAAATATCAGTGTTGGTTCAGGCTAAAATTAGACAAAGGGGATTAAAAGGCTTTATGCTTATTAGAGTGAAAAAAAAGTGTCCTAAACAGGGCAAGGAATTGCCATTTGCATAGTTCTGACTGTTTATCCAGGTTCCTGGCCCTGTGCACCTCCTTGCCCTCAGCTGAGCTGTTCAGGCATCATTACAGGTTCTGGCCCCAAACCTGACAGCAGCCTGGTAGGTGGGCAGGAGCCTCCTTCGTGGGGGCTGCAGTGACCTCCCAAGTCCACCTCCTTCCCCTTCTGCTCAGAACACTGCCCCCCACCCCAGTTGCCATTCAGAGCTGCAGATTTATTTTCTGTGAACAAAAAACTCAAGCAAATAACTAGAGCCTCTGTGGCCCTCCAGGCCTGAACTCAGGAGCTCAGTTCCAGCCCCCTGAGCCCCTTGTTTCTTATATCCTTTCCCTGGCAGGCAGCCCTGGGAGGGGGTTTCTCAGCCTTCTGCAGAATCTTCCTGCCACCAAGCACCAGCCATGGGCGTTCAGAACTTGCCGCAGCCGGGACCTCAGGCTGTCCTGTCAGGGTGCTCCCTGCCAAGTTCAGTGTCAGGACCTGTGGCCAAGCCTGATGCCACCCAGGCACTGCCTCAGATCCCATGATCCTCATGATGGCTCAGGTTCCCAGCCATCCCTGTGGGTTGCAAAAACCTCAGTCAGCATTCCCTTGCCCCCCAGGCCATCCAGACTTAGCACTTTCCTCAACATCCGAATGCTTCCTCCGGGAGGAAGCCATGAACTCTGCACCCTTAACGCTTCACTACCTTAACCTCCTAGCTGAGTCCTGCTGCCACAAACCCCGGGTGGGGTTCCCTGCCCCCCCCTACCCCCAGCCTCACCCTCCTGCTAGGTCCAGAGAAACTCTGGTCTCCAGCTCTTCACACAATTCCTTAGGCCTCGGCTCCTCATGTGGCTTGGGGAGAGGCTGGTCAGCATGACCAGGGGTGAGGGGGAAGGTACTGTAGCGAATGTGGGCTCTCCAGCTCTCCCCAGACATACAGAGTTCTCTGGACACAGCTCTGCAGGACTTTAACCCCAACACGTTCTTCCCCATTGTGGTCTTATTATTATTATTATTATTATTTATTTATTTTTTTGAGACAGAGCCTCAAGCTGTCACCCTGGATAGAGAGCCGTGGCTTCACAGCTCACGGAAACCTCCAATTCCTGGGCTCAAGCGAGTCTCCTGCCTTCACCTCCCAAGTAGCTGGGACTACAGGTGCCCGCCACAACGCCCGGCCATTTAGGGGCCTGCCTCTCTAGACCTCCTTTCTCAACCTTTTCCCTGGCTTGTTCCTTCCATCCCTCCCAGGCTTTGCCTTCCTCCTGGACCTGTCCTTAGCCCCCTCCATTTGGAAACTCAACCTGTTCTCCCCACATCACCTCACTCGGTTGCCTGGCTCCTGTAATTAGTGATGCAGCTGCAGGTCCTGAAACTTTGTCTCTGGCTCTGAGCTCTTTCCTAACCTCTGGGCCCACAATTCTACCTACCAGCCAGAACTCTCCAGGCTCCACTTGTCGAGCACATGAGCCCCAGCAGGGCAGCAGGGAGCCCCAGTGCTCCCCTGCTCTTCCCCTGTTTCCTCAGGCCCCCCTCCCATCCCTACCTGTTTCCCCATCGCAGTTAGTATCTGAAGGTTACTGAGTCCACGTGCACTTCTTACCAGAGCCTCGGAGGGCTCCTGAGCACCCCTGTCTCCTGGGCCAAAGGTGCGGAGTTCTGATTCTCCCTGCCCCATGTGGTGCTGCTGTAGCCCACACTCACCCCCCATAGCTTGGCAGTAGCCTTAGCTGGGCTGTCACCTCTCATCTCAGGCCACTGTCACCTGTCATTTTTCAAAAGTATACACAATCCTTTTATTCTTCCTATGAGAAACATCCAATGTCTTCCCATCACCCATAAGCTGAGGTCCAAAACCCTAAAGAAGACTTTTGCAGTCTTTCACCATCTACTTCAGTCCATCAATTTCCCCAGCCTCATCTTCCAGCTCTGTGTTCTGGACCAGTGATTCTCACTCCTGTCTGTCCACAAGCCTCAGCTATGGAGGCTTAAAAGCCACAGCCTCTCCCCTGCCCAAGGCCTGCCCTAGACCTGCCATAAGTCAGAAACTCTGTGAGTGGGACCCAGCGTTGGTCAAGGTGTCAAGGACGCGCCACTTCCCACGGCCTCACAGGGATGCCATTGCCAATCCCTACCCAATGACAAGGACCCTTCTCTATTTAGGGGGAAAAAGGAAAAGAGAGGGAGCGTTCTTCCTTGTACACAGGTGACCCTTCTTGTCATATACATAATGGATTTCACGTTCATTCTAATTTAGTAAAGACGAAAGCAAATGTAAGCAGTCCCATACAATGTGGGCTTCCAGGAATTAAGACCTGCCAGGGGACGCATTAACTTAATTGGTCCATGTTAACAGAGCAGGGAAGAGTGACACGGTGACTGCCAGGATGTGTCTGAGAAGCGCAGTTACGGTCTGGCCGTGAGAGAGGACGCACCTGAGTGTGGGCGGTGTGTGTGTGAGCTTAGGGACTCCTTTGAACGTACTTGTTTCTGAAGCCCAAATCCACTGATTCTCTGACTTGGAAAAGCCCTCAGTGTAAATTAGACTTAGTTGATATTCTGGATGGTAGTAAAGATCATTTTAAAAATTCCAAGAAACTTGAAAGGGGAAAAAAGGATTTAGTCCCGTATGGAGCCTCATCTTTAATTTGCCACGGTGTCATATTGAATATCCTCTACATCACTTTCTGATTTGACTCCTTCAAATAGTAAACTATGTTACACTTACTATTATCATTTTGTCAGACTATCAGTTCCCCGCAGTCAACCACCAGCTAACTAAAAAAGTGCCTTTTATTCTAAAGGTATACCATGGTGCAAACCTGTGTACTTCAAAACTTTTGAAAATATTCTTCTGGAAGATGGGAAGACGGTGGTGTTAGTGTAGTTTGTGAATTGTCTTGAAATCCCACCGACTCCCCAGTAAAAACTTACTCTGCACTAGGATAGCGCAACAGAAGTTAAACATTGGCAATGAAGTGAGGTGATAAAACCACCTTAGACCTTTTAAAATGCCAGAAAGGGACCAGCGACATCCATGAGACCAGTGTGGGAGGAGACGGAGAAGCCTGCAGGACAGCCCAGGTGTATGAGGACCCGGAAACCCCAGCAGCCCAGGACTCCCACCGGATGCCTGGCAGCCACCCCTGCACCCAGTGTGGGGGTCAGCACCAGGGTCCACCTACACTTACCAGCCACGCTCCCTTCCAGGACAAAGTTCCTTATAGAGGAGAAGGCATGGGAACAGAATCTGAGTCATCAGGATACAGACCTTGGGGGCAGAGAAGGAAGGAGGCAGGGAGATGGGTCCGTGAGGACAGTGGGGGCAGGGACGATCCATACCCTTGATGGTTCATGAAGACACCCACAGTGGGTGCCAGGACCAGGAAGCCGGAGCAACTTTCACGTTCATCTCTCCCTCCTCAAAATTCAGGAAACCTCATCACAGGTGCAGGTAGCAGTGAGTGACTGAGAAGGTCACTAAGTCCATATAAAGTTACTCCAAGAAGAGAAAGTAAACAAAATAATGTTTCTACAAATAAAGCGATGACACCTGCCAGGCAGGTCCACAAAACAGACAAGAAATGGAACTCACACTATTTTAAAATGAAGTAGAAAACATTAAGTAAACAAGAGAAGATATTAGAGATCAACAGAAGTCAGAATTGGAAACATGCAGGGAAGTGGTGACAGTGCTCAAGAAAGAAATAAATTAAAAAGAAATGACATTAGAAATGAGACCTAAATCAGAAGAAACATACAATGCCTTAATGGCAGATTAACAGTAGAAAACTTTTTAAAATAAAATGGAAAATGATTCCAGAGAAAGTGGGAAAACGTCAATGAAAGGGAAAGAAGTTTCCAAATACATACCATAGAATTTCCTGCAGAATAAAGACAGGAGATTGTAACTCAGTCCATCTTTCCTGAATTGAGAAGAAAAGCTGGGAGGACGCTCTGGCGGGGACACTGGCTGGCAGGGACACTGCCTTCCAAGCACAGAAGACTGTGGGAACAAGACAGGCCCCACAATACTACCAAGTTTGGAGAAAATGAGAAAAAAGTCATTTGGATAGCTGGGCAAGGAGATTAGCCAATTAATAAAAGAAGGAAAATCAAATTGCCTGCAGAATTTTCCACAGCAATGTTGAGTAATATTTATATTTATGATGCCCCTCCCCAAAAATATGGAGCAAAAGGTCTTGCTTTTCTCCTGCCACCCTAAATAACAGACAGACAGAGAGGCAGATTCTCTCAAAGGAAATGATATTTCTGCGGGCATCGGCATTGCAGTGGGGATAGAGGTGCCATCGTAGACTGCGTGTGTTTTCAGGCAGGTAAAAGAAAGACAAGGATTCATACTTGTTTTGAAATAATTTCTTTGGTTACAAGGGTCAGTATGAAGGGTGGCACCAGTCCAGTGCTGGGCAGATGCTCTCACAGAAGTGTGTGTGTGCATGTATGTGGGTGTGCCTTACACACATGCATGCGTGTATGTGTGTCTGCATGTGTGTGTAAAGTCGCAAGGCCTTTGTACAAGGTTGTGAGTTTTCCAGTATCCCTGGTGACATCTTTTGTTATCAGGGGTGCACACACAAGAACCCCGTTGTTACAGCCTCTCCCACTATTTTCGCCTGGGTTTTTAACACAAGCGACTCCACTTTGAGTCTGACAACTTTCACACAGCAAATGACCATCAAACATAAACGTTGCAAACACTTACAAACTTGTAGAAACTCATCGTTCTCATTAGCCCTCCCTGAGGAATGTTCTAGAGAAAGAACTTCAGATACTCCAAATGCTGAGGTGCCGACCCAGAGGCATGTCCTTTACCGTCTACCAGCCAGAAACCCTGGCCACAAATGATTTCTCTGAAGAAAACCTCCAAAGGTGTTAAGAAGTTGATGATTGGCAGCACCTGTGGCTTAAAGGCATAGGGCACCGGCCCCATATACCAGAGGTGGTGGGTTCAAACCCAGCCCTGGCCAAAAAAAAATAAAAATAAAAAAGAAGTTGATGACTTCAGATGCACAGTTACCATGGCTATAGCTTGACTGTCACACAGACTACTGAGATAATAGTCTTCTATTGAAAAAAGCCAGAAGAAACTGTGGCTTTTTAGTGATAAATCTTGAATTCCTAGTGGGGACTGTTGTGTCTTCTGGGTACAGAGAGACGTTCTGGATACACATTTTGCCATTGTGCTTTTCTGTGACTTCTGTACATCGAAAGCACAGTTTACATGTGGTTATCAGAAATTTTTCTTTTCTTCTACATTATCTTTTTGGTACTTTCCAAAATCCCCCTGCCCCATACACTTGTTTTATACCCTCTCAAACATTTTGATACAGGAAAAGCATTTGAAACGTATGGATGATTACTTTACATGAGAAGTCAATTTATTTGATATATTTTTTTAAGACAGAGTTTCACTTTGCCTTCCTCAGTGGAGTGCTGTGGCGTTATAGCTCACAGCAACCTCAAACTCTAGGTTGGAGTGAGTGTCTGGCCTCAGCCTTCCAAGTAACTGGGACTACAGGCACCTGCCACAACACCTGGCTATTTTTAGAGACAGGGGTCTTGCTCTGGCTCAGGCTGGTCTCGAACTCCTGAGCTCAAGCAATTCACCTGTCTCAGCCTCCCAGAGGGCTGGGATTACAGGCGTGAGCCCCTGTACCCGGCCTACTTGGTTTTTTAATTGTCAGTGAAAAAACGAATTAAGGAAACACATGAGTTTGAATAGGTCTGATGAAGCCAATGCCCAGCATTAGAAATAGGAAAGGGGGCCTCTCGGGTGAGAATGATGCCTACGACGCCAGCCCCTTGTCAGTCAGAGTCTGGTCTTTGGTGTGGTTCGTACTCAGGGATGTTATCGACAGCTTTTTCTCCATCTGATACATGCAAGGGTGTTATTCAATCGGAAGGAATCTGAAGTGTGGGGCAATTCTTTCAGCAGCACAGTTTTCAAATGTAATTAAAATAATGACCTTTGATCGGGAGCCCCTGGCCTTTGGCAGGTGATGTCTCCAGCTCTGTGCGGAGACCAGCTACCTCTCTATTTCCAGATAGTTCTCCCATGTACTGTCCTTTCCATCTCAAAATACTGACGAGTTCTATGAACGGCAGTTCCTGCCCACTGTCCTTGTAAAGCTACACCTGCCCAGCAGTCACCCTGCCTCCCAAGCCCCGGCCCAGACCACCCCCCAGCACTCGCCGGCCCTCACCCTCCCCGGCCTCCGCGTCCCTCATCCCCCTCCCTCCTTCCTGCTCGCTCGGTTCTCTTTCCCTGTCCTCATTACACATTAAACTAAACCTAAGGGACATAAAGGCCCCCCTCAAACCCACCAGCACCTCAAGTTTTGTTACTTCCCTCCTGCGTAAGTAAATTCTCGAGGTCTCTTCCCACCCGAGCCCCGTGCTCCTGCCCTCTCTCGCTGCTCTCTGCAGCTGCCCAGACGGTTTCCGGATTGTCAGCCCCCACCCCGCTGGAAAACCCTCCATCCTCCTGACTCCCCGTCCCGTTTCTTGGAGCACGTCGCTGGCAGTCCCTTCTCGTCTTTCCCATGGACATCCTCCCATCCGCACGCTGGACCCCAGGGCCTTCCTATGGTCTTCTGGAGGATTATTATATGCAGATGTAAGCAGATGTCAACATTATTTTTAACACAAAATATGGTTAACCTGTTCTGTATCTCAAGTGAATCCTAACACACCTGGTGAGCCCATGTATAATTACCTGTAAGACAAATTAAGAAATGGAAGTTTGAGAGCATGTGCTTGGGCTGCGCATGCTTCTATGATAGGAAATCTGGGTTTGACCTCCAAGGTGCAGGGATGAATTGACGTTCCTGTAAACTCCGAGAGCCATTTCCTCAATCCTCTCAACAGAGTGCGTGTTCAAACTCTGACCCTTGCCGGTCTCCTAAGAGACAGGCTGTGGTTCTGACTTCCCATTCGTAGACGAGAGGTTGAGCGGCTTCACCCGTCTACACCTGCCATTCCTCCCGCGGGGACAGCCCTTCCCACTGGGTGACAGGCTCCTCTCGGGTGCAGTTGGGAGACACGTGACCACGTGTCAAGGAAGCTAACGTGGTGCTGTTGGACGCACTACGGCCATCTTCCTCAGCTTGTGGTCAGCTTTCAGCCTTACCTTATTTTTCCCAAGAAAAAAGGAGTCAACTTTGTCCGTCTGTGTTATGGCTTCTGGGTCTCGTGCCTCCCTGGTATTGAGAAGACCCCCAGTCCGCCTGCGGCAGGACCTCCTGTTGTCACTTCCCACTACACCCAGCCCCAAGCCCGGCCCTACTCCTCTGCTCCTACCTGGCATGTCCCTGCCACGGCTCTGCCACCCTTGTCACCCTCGTCACCCTCCTGCATGTGCAGGCGACAAGCCTTGCCTGGAAACGTCCCCGTCCCTTTCCACAGTTAACAGAGTGACACAGACGCTCTTGTGCAGCCCCAATCCCAGGCACTGGACTTGCAATGCCCTTGCTGGGTCTTTCCCTGAACCCGGTCCCGTCTCCCAAACTCAATGATTTGTCCATAAGGGCTGCAAAGCTCACAGATTTTTGTTTAAACATATGCAGGGCGGACATAAAGTCCGTGCAATTTAAAATAGTTTGACGTGCTACAGTGCACACGAACTTTATATCCATCCTGTATATGTTACAGTTCACCAACTGGAATAATTACATCATCTTTCATAAAGTCTGTTGTATTTTCAATCATTGCAGTTGGCAAATTGGAGCCAAGAGACGTTCCCCCGCTGCACCTGTGCTGTGTAACTGGGGCTATTTCACAGAACAACAGCAAAGACGCAGTACAGCTGTAAGGATTCATCTCAGTACTCTTGTCTCCAGAGCTAGAACTACTGTGGCTAGGACCTACTCAAGATGAAATGGAAAGAACATAATTTAAAATATTTTAAATAATTTTACTCTTCTTATTAATCAATTAATGCTATTTTATTAGTGAAGCAAGGTTGTCCTATGCAGCCTTCCTAAGGATAAAATCAAACAGAGAAATCAAATAAATAAAACTGCTGTAGGGTTTCACTTTTCAATAGACTTCAGCCAGATCCAGCGGGCTGGTGACGGCATGTGTGCAGGGCCTGTCTGCGGTGGCCCGTGTTTATGAGAATAATGCTGGAGTTTGACGACATCGACACAGGGGAGAGGTAACTGGAGGTAATTCCCACACCGCTTTTTTTTCTGTGTAGAGCTATAACGTTTGCCGTGGTTCAATGCCTAGGAAAACTCACCTGGCTACAGCCGCCTGTTCCTGCCTGTTTTATTAACAAACTTACCAGACCTCCCATTCAGGAAAGGAATCACTGCCCACCTGGCACATTCCCACTCGGCTCATCGTCCAGACACCGTCAGGTTAGAGCAGAGGGCAGCTGTAAAGCCAGCTGTCTCCCACGCAGTGAATCACAAAGCTCCGAGGGTAAACTCGGCTAAGTGGTAAGGTAATTTTTCCTCCTTAATTAAAAGAAAATAAAACTTTGAGGGCTGAAGTGTTTTCTTATCCTATTGACATTTATTCCCTGTTTGCAAATGTCACTGGATTCAGGGGATTGATAATGCCTGTGCGCCTCCTCCTTTCCTGTGGCAGTGATCTTGATATTTTGGTAATGAATAATGTCATTTCACGGTCACGGCTGTGTTCACTGTGTCACTTGGGGGATGTTTCCATATCCTTTTTAAATAAGAAAATGCACACGTTAGAACCACAAGGCCAAAATGGATGTAGAATCACTAATTTTTTTCAGGTATAAAAAATAAACTGGTTTGAAAATTTCATTCCAGCGTCTGTTAAACAGCTAAATTCTACCAATTTGAAGCTGAGAACTACATAAGTTCATTTATTTGTGAAACTAAACAATACTTCTTTTGGTAAGAATAATTTGATGGATTCTCCTAAGAACAGTCAAAACTGATTGAAAAATAATCATTTTACCTGTTTCAGATCAGAAAGTAGAAAAGGTTTAATTATGTACATGTTTTTAGCTGAGGAATTCCCCAGGAAAGGGATGGACCTAAATAAATAAATGCTTGGCATTTTACACTAAAAATCAGATCTAGATGAAATAAACGAGAGTAATTTATTTTATTACCTGGTGAGTGAGTAAACTTTAACTCCTATAGGTAATTTTCTATAAAGGGTATTATGAGTATTCCCCGAGAAGGCGATCACACCAAATGGAAAACTATTTGGTAGAAAGGCTGTGTACGACATCCCCACACCTTAGAATTCCACAAAACTTGCATGATTTCTTAACAAGTAATAAAATAATATATGATAAATGTCATGCACTAATGTTGACTTTTAAATATTGAAATTTTGCTTTTGAACTTTGCCAGTGGTTCCCCAAGCAACTTATCTCCTGTCCTGGGAACTGAAGAGCAGTCAGAGAATTGAGAAGCTGCTTTGCACTGATACCCACGAAAGGCCAAGCCCTGCCCTGAGCCGCTCACCTCGCCCCACGCGGGCCTGGGCAGGTCGCCTCCCCAAAGCACACGCTAGGGGACTCCCTACACGCCCAGCACCACTTTGTCATCTGGGGTAAAGTCCCACCTGTCATCTGGCACTTGAGAACCTTCAAAGTACCAGCTGAAGCTTCTGTCCCAACGGTCAGCGAGTGGGCAGCTTCAGTCGGTATTGGCCGTGGTCTCCCAGAAATGCCTTTCTCTTTCGGAGGAATGCCCTGCACCTCATTTCCACCCAATCAAAGAAGAAGTTAACCATCTGATCACGCGCCAGTTTCAGTCTCACTCTTCTGTACTTTTCTAATTTCTATAAAGTGTATATTTATAACTGAAACATTCAAAGGAGGAGATTCCTGCCTAATCTTCCCACACTCTGCTGCTGTGTCACATCTCCCCAAAGCCTGGAAATCACTAGCTGGTCTTGTCTCTGTTCCCCGACCCCCGCGGAGGTTAGTTGACACTCGTCACTGCCCCTCTGCCAGCCGCGCAGTCGCCACCACGAGTCTGGAGGAACCAGGTTGGCTTCTGGTTCACACCCACGGCGGTAAATCCTGGCACTCCGGCCTTTACCTGAAGACGGTGAAGGGCCTTAGTCCTAGAATTTTCATCCAGGTTTGTACATTCATTACCCCCCATGAGAAAAAATAACGTTTATCAATGGAAACTGGCAATTTTTACTAAAGGATGAGAAGCCACTTTTTGTAGCTGGGAGTAAGTCAAAACCACCATCCACATCCTTGTTACCACGGTAACGTGTAACAACTTATAACTAACTCTTACTGACCTCAACTAATTCAAGATGCATCAAATATCAGTAGGGATCTGTGGGAGTTTATAATAACAAAGTAAACCCATTACTGAACTTGGGGGAGGATCTGACCCCGGCTCAGGGCCACAGAGACCCAGTTTTAGGAGTGGACAGAAACAGAAGCGTGTGCCCAGCCGGCCGGCTCCTAAGGACGTCTCGGAGTTTGGGAAACAGTGTCCAGGTCTCAGTTTGGCCCCTCAATTTGCTGTCCCCTAAATTCTCATGCCCTTTTGCTAGAAATTCGGAACAAAAGAAAAAACCAGCTGGCGCTGGAGCCTCTTAATTCTGTACAAGCGCGCTGTGAGCCAGACCCACCGCAGGGGGTCGTTCACAGGGTCTGGGGCGAGGGGAGAGATGGGCGGGAGCTGGGGAAGCCGGTTTGAATCGCCACTCCTGGGATTTATTCCCTGTGCAACTTTCAAATGGGTCAATTGAGTTCTCGGAGCTGCAGCCCCCTTTTCAGTCAAAATGAGAATTACTGTCACCTCCTGCTAGTTGGCAGAAGAGGAACAGAAGAGGTAAAGGACACCCCGAGAGCTCTGTGAGGGGGGGACGCCCCGAGAGCACTGTGAGGAGGGGACGCCCCGAGAGCTCTGCGCGGAGGGACACCCCGAGAGCGCTATGCAGAGGGGACACCCCAAGAGCGCTGCGCGGAGGGACGCCCTGAGAGCGCTGCGAGGAGGGACACCCCTAGAGCGCTATGCAGAGGGGACACCCCAAGAGCTCTGCGTGGATGGACGCCCCGAGAGCGCTATGCAGAGGGGACACCCTAAGAGCTCTGCGCGGATGGACGCCCCGAGAGCGCTATGCAGAGGGGACACCCCAAGAGCTCTGCACGGATGGACACCCCGAGAGCGCTATGCAGAGGGGACACCCCAAGAGCTCTGTGCGGAGGGACGCCCCGAGAGCGCTGCGAGGAGGGACGCCCCGAGAGCGCTGCGCGGACTTCCTTCCCCTGCAATCTGTGCCCCTTGTCAGCTTTGCTACTTCATCTGCACAGACGATCTGAAACGGGCTGCACTTTTGTGTTCTGGAACTGTTTAGTGGCCTGCCTAATCTCTGGTCAAATGCTCTTCTGCCTGCTGTGTCCAGCTGGGGCTCCCGGCCTGGCCGCCGCCCGGCTGGCCTTAGCTTCTGCACTGGGCTTCCCTCTTCCCAGGCTGGGTCCCCATCTGTCAGCTGGGGCAGGCTCTGGGCAGCCGCTGGTCTCTTCTGACACCACGTGTACCTCGGGCCCTTCCCAAGGGGCTCATTCCTGCTGTTACTTTACACGTGTTTTGCAATCCATTTTATCTCCCATGGGAGTTGGCCGAGGAACGCATGTGCTAAATGAATGTCACTCAGATGGCTTTTACTGAAGGACCTCAAATCTTTGACCACAGAAAAAGTATTGAATATTTTAAAATAAAACCCTATCATGAGATGGAAAGAGGGTAAGTGCCAGCTTGTTCTGCAAGAAGCTAAGTGTCATTCAACAAGTGTCTGGGTCGTTGACCTTCCTGGAGCAGCCCTGGGGACCTGAGTGTGTAAAGTTCCTTTAAGAAACGAGGTTCCATCCACCTAATGTTAAGTCTACTATTACCGGGATTAGAAAGATGGGCTGGTGAATAAAATGACTTTAATGGTTCATATCCTGGAGGATTTTTGCAAAATGAAATGCAACAATCATATGGAACACTCCAAACTGCTCCTGGGAGAGTGCAGTGGGCACGTGGCCACACACTGTCACCATAAACGAGGTCGCCGAGTATCCACACCTGCTCTCAGCGCCAGATCATGGCTGGAAAAGGGACCAAGAAACCATGAACCTGCCTTAGAGACCCCCCATCAGGAGCGTCTGGGCTCATGACCTTTAAAGCTTTTTATTTATTTCACAACTTGGCAGGACAGAAGAAAAACAAAAGAGAAAGTTAAGGGAGGAAAAGAGCACTTCGTTTTGACTTTCCTCCCTAATCGTTATTCTCTTCATTTAGAAAGTGCAGGCAGATAAGCTGACCATGGTGGGTCCACGCAGTGGACTGTTACTCAGGGAGGAAAGGAAGGGGCCAGCCAGCCAGGAGCTGACTGGGAGGGAACTTCGCAAAAGAAGCCCCCACTGCACGACTCCATCTCCTCACATTCCAGAAAAGACAACCGAGGGACACAGAAAGATCACTGGTTGCCAGGGGCTGGGGGCAGAGAAGGGTGAGGGACAGGCTGGAGGAATGCAGAGTGTTGGCAGGTCCTGCGTGGTGGGCATAGGCCATCGCACACCTGTCAACCCCCAGAGCACACAGAGCCCAGAGGGAGACCACCCAGGAAACCGAAGGCTTTAGTTAAGAACAACGTATCGACATCGGCTTATCAATTGTAACAAACGTGCCACGTTAGTCCAAAACATTAACAATAAGAAAACTAAAATAATAGGAAATAAGAAAAACTGCTAGTGGGTGTAGGTGGGAAGTCAGGGGATGTGTGTGAATTCTCCGTACTTTCTGCTCACTTTTCTTGTAAACCTAAAACTGTACTTAAAAATACAATCTATTAAAAAGTGGCAACAGGCATTGGCAACTCGGAATTTCTTAGTGTCTTCACCCTGTGCTCTGCAGTTCCCAGTCCGGGGCTGCAGGGCTGCAGTGAGCTCCCCGCCGGCTCTTTCCCTGGCCCTCCCTCCACCAGGGCTGCAGGTCCCAGGCTTGGCTCAGTCTCCTGCCCCACTGGGGTTTCTGTGAGAGTGTGTTGCTCCTGTTCAGCAACTTCAGTGGAAAACCCACACTTTCTACTATATTGAGTCGAGGGGGCCATGGGCCGTTTCAGCCAGAAATGTTCAGTGCTAGAGTCTTCCCGCACCTGTAAATGGCCTGCAGACCACCAGGAGGTGCTTGAACAGTGTCTCTCAGCCACCACCGCAGTGGGTGGCGTCCCTTAATCTTCTTAGCACCAAGGCTGTAAGGAACAGAAGACAAGAGTGTCAGTGCGTCCTACCATTAAGAGTGGAGGCAAAGGGGATAGACCCATGACCATGGTAAGTGCTATGCAGAGAAAGAAAGTTGTGCAAGAAGGGTTTTTAGAATATGGCCACATCTGAAGGGTCCATAAGAGCCAGAAAGAGAGGACAGGCAAGTTCTCTCTGGCTCCAGATGGAGCTCGGCAGGTGGCCCCATAGTGACTCTTCCTATAGCCCCCAAGACACCAGGCAGGTGTTTCCTGTCCCACCTGCCCTAGGGGAGACATCCCAAAACACCTCAGTGACCACCAGGTGAGACCCCAGGGTCATACACACATCCCTCTTTCAGGGACCATTTCCAAAGGCAGCCACACTGCAGAGGAAGTCAGGGGGACCCTGCAGCACGTAGCACTTTTACTCACCTGCCATGTGACGCCGAAGCTGAGGGATCCTACACTTGTGAAAGCTTAGGAAACCAGAGCCCTCAGGGGTTAAGTCCCCTATGCTGCAGTGATGTGTCTCAAAAGCAAGGCAGGAAGAACCCAGATTTGGGGAGTGATGACCTCACTGGACACACTGCAGACTTATGATCAAGGGTAAGGAGGATGAACAAGGGCATACTTACACGTGAGGGACACGGACCCCTGTGTTGAGGTGGGCTCGTCAATTACCATGTGTACATGTGGTCTCGGCAGTGGCCACAATACTAACCACATCATTCCTCATTCCAGCTTTATCTGGGCAGAGAACACAGATGCCTGATGGTCACCACATGCCCAGAAGGGCGACTTTAGATAACTCAGGACCATGATGACCATCACCAGGGACAAGATGCAGCTCTAATGCTGGGGTTGCCAGTGCAGGGTCCCGGTCACGTGGCCATCATGGGGAGCAATGCCCACCAGTCAGTGACTTATTTTTGCCTTGATGTGCCACTTGAGCGTTATCTGGTGTCCTCTGTTTGCTTTACTGGTTTCCAGTTTTCTTAGGAGGAGGTCCACGTGCTATGTATGTGTGTCCCTGGATGCCCGGTAACTGGTTTACCATGTGACTGTCGGCACCTGTGTTCCCTGCCTGGTGTTCACCAAGGTGTGGTGGGACATCTCTCCAGGGGCAGGTGGGACAGCAGACACCTGCCTTGGGTCTTGGGGGCTTTAGGAAAAAGCTGTGGAAAAATACCAGTCATAAGCATTTTGTGGTACATGGGTGTGGTTGAGGACGTCGTCAAGTGGGAGTCTCTAAAGAGAGTCTATCTAAGCGGTTTCTCCTAGACGAAATAAAAACAAAACTGTAATATTGATTAAAATACAAGTTTTATGATTCTAAACATTTATTTTTTTTTAGTTTTTATTAAATCATAATTGTGTACATTGGTGCAATCATGGGCAACAATGTGCTGACTTTATAAACAATCTAAAATGTTTTCATTGAACTATTTAACATAGCCTTCATGGCCTTTTAATCACTATATGAAGACATTTATATTCTGCATTTAGTAATTTTCACTTGTACCCTTCTAAGATGCACCGTAAGTGTGATCCCACCAATCACCCTCCCTCCACCATCCTCCCCCCTAGAATCCAGTCTTAAAATTAGCCAAAAATTGTCAAAATTTAGAGAGATTGGGATCACCACAACGGGAGGAAAGCTAAGGGTGTTCTGGGTGGAGCCCACAACATGAGGCAAACCCCGCTCTTTGTTCAAAAAACAGTGAGAGGCTGGATGTGGCCGGCCACTCCTCATCAAGGGCAAGTGAGGAGATGTGAGGTACAGGTGTTAGAATGGACAAGAAATGGCTGTCGTAGCACAGTGAGAAGTTTGGAATAAAACCTAGGCTTGCTGGAATCTCAAAGGGACAGAAGGGTGGCATAAAGTTATTGTCATGTAATAACTGGTTTAGAAATCTGTTGCAGCCCATATAGCCTATGGCTAGGAGTAAGAGTTATAAGAAATACCTGTATAGCTCAATAATGGAACACCTGGGTGGAAAGGGTGTGGAGAGGGATTTAGCTCCCCTAACAAGCATGAGAGTTCCAGAGATGAGAGCAGTGGTGAATTGGCAGTCTCTACACCTGTGGTGTTGAGAGGCACACGATCAGCCTTATATCAGGCTGGAGGAGCAGGCAGTTGGGAGCATGCGCATTCTATCACGGACCCGCTTACTCTGACTCTGTCTCCTCTCCTGCCTGCAGAAGGCCAGCACAGCGTCTCTCTGCTGAAGATCACCAAGCTCTGCTAAAGACTAAGATCTGCCTTTCTAAGAAGACTGCTCTACTCTCTCTAAGACACTATCTCTCTCTCCAGCTAAAGTAGATAGCCCTCAGGCACCTAAGAGAAACTGAACCTGAGCAAGGGAACTTAGCGGTCCGCGTCCGGAACCTAGTTAAGCTGGGCCCCAGACCTGGCCAGTCCTGGGCCCTGACAAGTGTTGTCAGAAGTGACATGTGACAGAAACCAGAGCATGTTATGCACTAATTTAATTGCTTAAAAGTTATTCTATTCTTTATTTTCTATTACTTTCTAGAAGGTGTTCCACGTAATAGAACATAATTTAAAGCAAATATTTTTAAAGATAAGACCAAGTGTTGGTGCTAGTAAAACAGACACTCTCTATTTCTGACATAACTTAGTACAATTAGTAAATTAGTATAATTGAACAATATGAGAGGATATCTGCTAATGCTTTCGTTTGTAAAGAGAAGTCAACTAGTGAACAATTGTGAGTCACAAAGAGAGGAGAAGGCGGGGGCCGCTGTAAGAGGCTTCAGGCAGGAAATGGATAAAAGAGCATTAAAGGGTGGACGGTGTGGTCAGAGGAACAAGGGGGCCACATTGTACGCGAGAGTACAGGGTGACAGGAAGAGTAAGGGAGGCAAATCCCTGGAGCTGCAAGAATGTTGGCCCACCACTGGGCAGGGCAGAGTAAACCTGGAAATCTGCACAGATTTGAGTTGAAATATCAGTGGGGGATACATGAAAATATGTTCACCTTTACTAGACAGGTCAGTCCAAACTGTTGTCTTGACATATGCAACTGCTGAAGGGAAGCAGGACAAAGGAGACGTGAGCTCAGGTGCCCACCAGGCGGACAGGCTGCAGTGGGCAGTGGGGCGCAGGGTGGGTGCACGCATGGGGCAGGGAGCAGTGAGCACTGGGTTGCATCAACATACGTGTGTCTGTAGTTACCTCACTTAATCCTTGAAGCAGTCACAGGTGGTGATTAATATCACTCTCACTGGATTCTTGAGATGAGAAATCAGAAGTCTAGAGAAGGGACTTTCTCGAAGTCGGAGATCAGAGGAGTGAGCGGGTGAGGCTTCGGACTCCAGATCTGAGGACCCTCGTAGGTCACGGCTTCTGCCCTCCAGAACAGTGCTCAGGGTCCAGAGCAGGCCAGGCACAAAAGTTCATAAGGGCAAAATACAAAGTGAATTTTTGTCTTAAACTGACACAAATTCCTACTCTCCAGTCTTTTTATATTATAAAAAGTAAGTAAACATTGAAAGGTCCGTAAGGCCGTCCATTCAAAACACCAAGCAGCCTCGCGTGTGTAATGCTTCACTTTGTGTGGCTGTGTTCATAGCGCTGGGACCATTTGTTTCTGTGTTAAGTGTTTCAAAAAGAATTTCATATTTACTGTTTAGCGGTTGGATAATATTTCATTTACTTTATGTACTGCAGCAGCGCAAATCCAAAATTTTTAAGCTTTGGGATTATAGAGAATATTGCAGTCGGTGATTTCTTACCAACTTATTTTTGCTTCTCTTGGAGCAAAAAAATCTCACTGAAGAACTTACAGGATCCAAAGATTTCAACATCTTTTTGTCCCTTGCACACACTGCCACGAAGCTGCCCAAAAGGCTTGTGCTAATTAACAATTCCAACAATGATAAACAAGAAAATCCATTTCCTTACCTAATTCCAACTTAATGGGAAATTTATTTTTAATCATTAGTATGTATCAAATTGATAGCTCAACATTGCTGCAGTTTTGATTCTTTAAAAAGTTCTTGCAAAGATGAACAGACTTTCAAGTTTGCTCATTATTTGTTTTCATTCATGTACATTTTTTGCTCTCAGCCTGTTCAGAGTCTTCATATTTTCCCATCTCTTTTCTTTTTCTCTAGTGAAGCTCTCTCTATGTGAACTCAGAAGAGAAGCAAGTAGAATTACAATTGTGCCTGTAGCTGTGTTTATTACTTGGGCTTTCCCCTCAATCTCTTGCAGAAAGACTTAAAAGGCATTACTGATGCCTTTGTTTATAAACCTCACCTTACTCTGAAATAATTGGTGTAGATCAAAAGAAGTGGAAGGATGCGTGCAGAGTGATCAGCTGATAGCCCTTTCTCCTTTCATTTACCCAACACAGGAGCTTTCACATAAGAGAGATCACAGGCCAGGTTTATTTTCCCCTGATAGGGAGCCAGCTCCATTTTGGTGGGAAGGTGGGAGGGGAAAGCCTTATCTCCAAAGTGGAATGGAAATCAATGAAAAGGGCTGTCTGTTTGCTGTAAGGAATGGAGTGGAATATAGCTGGGAAGGGAGGCGGAGAAGGGATATTTGTTTTTCCTTAAGTGGTTATAATTAAAGCCTTCCACCCAACTGCTCTGTGAACCAGAAAAAGGTATTTGTAAAGTGCAACCCCCAGCACAAAGGAGCCTTGCAGCCTCGCTGCGGAAAACTTGCTCTCCAGCGGCACCTTGTGGCCTGTGCGTTATCCTGCAACTGGGATATTAAGTTTCAAAATCAAAGTGCATTGCTTCTGGTAGCTGTGTTCTAGCTCCTTCACCCACCTGCCCTCCCAGAAAGCAAGGGATTTATGAGGATTTATGCCAGCTATTGAATTTCTGTATAACAACCACTAAATGGTAAGCTGTATTTCCATGTACGTTTTCTAGAGTTGTGGTCAAGCCAAGTACCACTATTGATTCTTAACAATGCATCTTTAAAGTAGAACATGGAATTTTCAAGTCTAATTTAGAGGCTTCGACTTTTATTTTCAAGGTGGAAACAAGTTAACCAACCAGAATTTTCGTCTGAACTGGGCATGGATCTCCTTTGAAAAGGAATATTACCTGGTCAACGAGGACTCCAAATTTCTAGATGTCGTTCTTAAACGTAGAGGTTTCTTGGGAGAAACTTCCTTTATAAGTAAGTTTAATTTTTCCTTTTGTCTCAAAATTTTCTTTTATAACAAGGGTTTTAATTTTACGTTAGTGATTAAACTATCAATGTAGTTCACTGACATGGAGTTTTTTTAAAGATTTAGGGAGATGTTGACATTTAAAGGTTCTTTAACATGTTTGTGTGAAGGTTGCACCTTTTCATTTCTTCTACCGAAGTGTTATCTTTTACTGATACAAAATAACCGTACAAAGTAGCCAATCACTCATAAATTAAAAAATAAAAACAGATGTCACTAGATCTTAGAATAGGCTTAAACAAATTTATAAGTTATCCACAAGATGAAAGTCTTCTGAAGCATCAGTGTAAAAATATGTGACAGCTACTTTACTAAGTAGACAGAAACTATTCAGTAATTTATTAGGCGGTGAAGTGTAATTTCTTGTGTGTCGTATTTGAGTGCTCTCGTAAGTCACTAAAAGTTCCATTAATGCCAGCGCACTACATGAAAAATCGGCCTGGTGACTCTTCTCTGTAACCAACAGCAAAGTATTAAATACTCATCATTTTCTACAGCTTTACTTTACTTTAAATAAAACTGGGGGTCAAAAATAAATGAATAAAACCTTTTATTCAACCCCAATTAAAGCTCATGTGCATTGGATTTCATATAAGCATAAAGCAGAGAAGGTAGGTAGTATATTGGTAATTGTAATCAGTAATATAGTTGGCATCAAATATTTGGTATGTTGATGGAAATGGCGGCACCTCAAGCAGTTATGTTATTTTTGGTACCATCTGGTTTATGGACATTTAGGCTGATAGAATTTGCAAGGGGGTAAAAGAGCTTTCCTTGAATGAGATTATCACCTGAGGGAGGAATCTAGGAAAGTGTTGGTAAGATAGAAAGTAACCTTGTGTTTGTCTCCAAAAAGATTATTTTGAGATGTTCGTGATCCATGAACTTTAAAAGCCTTAAAAACTAGATCCCTATTCACAGAAACACATACACATGAAGTCACCCTGGCACCACCATTGCCACCACCATACTTTTGCCTCAGCTACAACCCTCTGCCACCTGCTATGATTTCCCCTGACATGTTTGGATTCTGGATATAAATTACTTTAAAGGTACATTTTGGGGGTTGTTTTTTAACTTTGGAAGGCTTGTTTTCACTCTGTGTTCTCCCCATCCCTGGGATTACTCTGCTCCGGGGAGCTGGTCTACCTGCAGACCCAGCACCTCTGCTTCCATCTTTCTTGTTTGCATGCTCCTGTGCGTGGCTTCCTAAACACTCTGTTTGATCTTATAGGACATAGTAATGCTGCCATGTCTCTTGTGGACACATGCCCTGCAGATCCTGTCTTATTGCCAGTGAACAATTAGTCTTTTTTTTTTTTTTTGGCAGTTTTTGGCCGGGGCTGAGTTTGAACCCACCACCTCCGGCATATGGGGCTGGTGCCCTACTCCTTTGAGCCACAGGCACCGCCCTGAACAATTAACTTTGCTTTGTGCTTGAAAATATGACCAGATAAGTCATAGGGAAAATGATATCTAAAAAACAGAGCACCTTAGAAATTATTAAGGATTTTTATCTATTTGGTTTTTACCTGAATTCCTACTCCTAGTGAGCCTATTTAGTTATGTACAACTAGCAGATAGCATTGAGAAAGCAAATAGTTGAAAAAGATCTTAATACCTTTTTTTTTCATTTTCCCTCTACTGCCTTTTTTCCCCTTGCGCTGACCACTAAAATGTCGAACAAGAACCCTTTTTGTTGTTATTCTGTTTTCCTCTGATCAATTATTTCCGACAAATGTGGAGATACCAGCAATTCTACGAAGGCTCCATAGCAGTGGTTCTCAATCTGTGGGTCGTGACCCCTTTGTAACAATGAAAGTACAAGGCGGCGTTAGGAAGGTTGAGAACCACTGCTCTAGAGCTTCCCTCTGTCCACCACAGTAACTGGAAGGGTCTCGGCATATGGTCCACACCCTTCAGTTGCTGAAGATGGGGATGGAATCTGTGCTAGAACGTGGAGTAGAAAACAGAATAGAGTGAAAGGCAACTTCATAGAAGTTCTACAATGAATATATTTTACGTAGCTGTTCCCATCCAATCTTCTTTGTTTGTGAACTTTTACAGTGAGATAGATTGCATGATAGCAAAAGACAGTATCACTTACAGCTAAAGAGAAAAATACCACTTACAGCTAAAGATAGCATTACTTGTAGCTAAAGACAAAATATCACTTGAGCACAGTTAGGAAGTCATAAATTACATGAAATTTATAGATGTATTGTCTCAGAGATGATTATCTATTTCATAAACATAGCCCATTAGTAAACTTAATATTAATATACATTTGTATTTCATAATATTATTTGTTCTGTAAAGATCTTATTGCTACTAATTATTGAACATTTACTAAAGGCGAAATGCTTCTTTAAGCCCATTAAACACTTTTTCTCATTTACTCCTTTCAACAACCGTTTGTTCATTGACTCAAGAGATATTTTCAGAGTGCTCACTACTTGGCAGGTGATGTATCAGGTTACAGGCTAAGAAGTGATAATGACAGCTGAGGTCTACTGAGTCCTTATTACACGCCAGGCCTAGTTCCTGGTGGTTACATAAGTCAACCCTCATGAAAAGAGCACCCTCATAATCCCTCATTTTACAGGAGAGGAAGCAGAAGGGCTGTGATGTGCCTAAAATTACACAGCTAGGCAGGGGCAGAGGTAAGATTTGGCTCCAGAGCCCAAACTCTTCGCCACTGCACCACAAGCTTCTTAAATCTCCAACACTTGGCCGTTGTTCCGGAATTGTAGATTCTACAATTGTAGAATTCTCCACAATCTACAATTCCAGAGCTGTGGCCAAGATGGAATAGAAAATCGTATTCTCTTATTCTACAAGTACCTTGCTTGTTTTTCCATGTCAAAGGAAAAGATGCAGCAGTAGTTTCCTTTAACAATCGAAGTAGAAGAATCATGGGTGTTTTCCTGGCAGTTGATGGAACTTGGTGCTGCAGCCCTGTTTGTGTCAGGATGGACGGTTGACTGTCATGCAGTGAGGATGACTAGTTGGAAGGGGTGGGAATTCCTTGTATGATACTGATTCTTTTTTCATTTTTAACTGCCTTTTGAATCTCCAGGAAAATAATGCATTGCCGATAAAACCAAACAAAGCGTTAAAGCAGGCAGTAGCTATCAGAGGCAGATTTTTGCCCCTGGGCGTAGTTGGGTCAGTGGAGAATAATTCCTTCCATCAGGGCCTCAGCAGTGAATTGTAGAGGAGCCAGGAGGCGTTGGCAACTGTTCTGTGTACCCAGGAACCAGAGGACTGGCGAGAGGTCGGCACCATTCAACACGGCACACAGTGCTGTGATTCCTGGTTCTGAGTCCTGGAATTAAATAATTTGTGTTTTGCCTGATGCTGAAAAAAGAACAATGCAATCCAGTGTTTATGTCTGTTATCTATCTGAGATCTGTGAAGACAGATATATTTTTAGTAAAGCCTTCATTCTCATCCTCTTTTCAAGATTAAACTAATGGTCATTGATACGTTCAGATAAAGAAACAAATATGCAAATTAACCTTGTATAAGTACTCCAAGGCAAAGGTTTTTGTCCATTTCATCATTTCATTCTCTGAGCAGCCCTGGCTTGTGCAACAGGGCCTGGTACATAGTCAAGTACTTGATAAATATTTATGGCTAGATGGATCTTGGTCCAGTTTCATTTGTAGTTTGAAAAGTAAAAGGACGTTTCCAAAACCACCATAATTCTTTAATTCAATGAGAAATGTTAGAAATAATTTATTTTCAGGCTTTTAAAAGTTCAACAGTCACATGACTTTATTTTTCTAGCTTTTCTTTTCTTTTCTTTTTTTTGCAGTTTTTGACCGGGGCTGGGTTTAAACCCACTACCTATGGTATATGGGACCGGCACCCTACTCTTTTGAGCCACAGGCACCACCCTATTTTTCTAGCTTTTAAATCTGTCCGTCCTGCCTTCTTCTCTGATAATGCCCATGTTTAGAGAAATATATTTGAAAATTACCCTATCACCTTGACTCATTAAGTGGTTCTGATTCTATACTTAAGGATACAAGTACAATTACTATAGTAATTTTATAATTTTTCTATAACATTGAATTTGTTCACTGCTTTTTGGACTCTATCCCTATGGTTTGAGTACCTAACGCAGTAACAGTGACAAGACGATGTTGCAAAGGGGTTAGTGACTCAGGGATTCTTCAACATTCCCCACTAACTGAAGTTGAACTTGAACGAGTAAGCAAAGCATACTGCTGGTCATAACCGTATCTATTTAGCTCTCCAGTTCTACTCACGTGATTCATGGAATTTTGGATGCTCCCCAGAGATCCATGTGGCTGGGACCGTGTTGACAGGCATTGAATTGGATGCTTTTAAGAGTCCTAGTTCCATTAAGTGTTAAGGGAATATCATAGCTCTTTATTTTTCTGCTCGGCTATTTCTGACTTAGAGTATAAGAGAATCGTTTGACTCACAGAGTTGCTTATCAGCCTATATTTTCTCATTAGAGAATTTTTCTTAGGCTTTCAAAATACACGGCACCACCTAATCCAGTCAACGTGAAGCATGTTAGAACTATGTGAACTTATAGGAATAAGGATAGTGGATGCCGTGAACGTGAATGTTCTCCGTCTTCCTTTGCAGGACAAACTTAGCCAAAAGAACATACAGCAAAGACACCGTCTGGGCAAGAGCCAGCCAAACCATAAATACCCCAGTCCTGCAGGAGAGTGCTTTCACGTTCAAAGCCAGCTAGCTAGTCGGTTCACAGACTGAAAGCAGAATCTGCTTTGCTGTCTGCAAGATAAAGTGACATGCGGAAGCATCACAAGGAAAACCTTCAGAATCCAAGGGAAAGTAAAACTAGGAATGTGGTATTCTCTTTCTGTGAAGGTATTGGCACGAGAGACGGCACAGCCAAGAGGGACCGAGACTTCAAGGGCAAAGCGCAGAAGCAAGTGCAGTTCAACCCAGGCCAGAGCAGGGCGGCGTGGCGAGTGCGGGTCCTGGGCGACGGGCTGCACGAGCAGTCGGAGACCTTCCAGGTGCTGCTGTCCGAGCCCGTGCTGGCCGCCCTGGAGTTCCCAGACGTGGCTACGGTGGAGATCATCGACCCAGGAGACGGTAAGGGCTGCTGTCTTGGGGGTTCGTAACAAAACGCCTTACAGAGGAAATTTTAAATTCAGTGTTAGGACTTTGTATAGAGAGAATTTTCTGGATTGATAGCTCAGTGTTCTCAAGTATGCTGAGTATCAGGAAAGAGAGAACCAAACAGTAGGAAAAGGAAGCTACATTTTTTTCAATACATGTATTTTATTATTCTTCATTACATTATTTCGCCCCCACCCTCACCCCTCAGTGGTAAGACAGAATTGATTTACAGAAAAGAATACAGAAAACACTAAAGCTCCTGGTAGAGGGAGAGAATTCAATTGGGGAGAGAGAAGCTCTCTCCATTCCTCTCCCAGTCTTTCCCCGTCTCTTCCTTTAGGCCTTTAGTCGCAGGGTATATATTGGTGTATGGGTTCCTTGGCCAGGAAATGAATGAATACAGTCCCTTCCGCCCGGGGCAAGGTGAATGAGTGTATCAATGAATGGACACAGTCCATTCATGAAATTGAGGCCTAGGAAATTCACATGAAATTGACCTAGGCATAGGAAATGGGGGTTCCACATTCAGTCCTAAGTGTATAGTGAAGGAGACACCAAGGCACAGGTATCTCCTTGGCAGTTGTCCGGCCTTTTTGGCTATTGGAGCCTCTGGTGGGCATTGGAGGTCCCCCTCCTTGCCTGTCATCCAGCCCGCTGGCTCTTCAGCTGGCTGTCGCAGCACCAACACCACCAAGGAGGAGGCAGCAGGTCCGCCAGCTCCACTGAGCTGGCTAGGGCTCCAGATGTCCTGCATCAATTCTCCCTCTTCGAGTAGAAACCCTAACTGCTGTTAGGGAAAAGGGGCAAAGACTCGATCTAACTCCTTCCTGCTGAATCAGGCGATGATAGAAGGGGGCAGTTAGGGTTTCTCCGGAGGGAGAGTGATACAGGGGTTCATGGACTGGGACCATCTTTATTGCGTGCGGCTTGATGACCTTTCTGGAAAACATAAATCTGATTAGTGTAATCAGTAATAGGCAAAGGTAGAACAGCGTCAGGTCAGAAGCACTTATTCAGTGATGCTAAAAGAAAACCATATTAGGATTTTT
>CAUYRH010015607.1:0-41857 GCA_963574655.1 Perodicticus potto | reverse complement strand
GGCTATTTTTTTGTTGCAGTTTGGCCAGGCTGGTTTGAACCTGCCACCCTAGGTATATGGGGCTGACGCCCTACCCTTGGAGCCACAGGCGCCGCCCAAAATGAGATAGTTTCTATTCCTACACCTTCACAAACACTGACTCTCTTTTTTGTTACTCCAATCTATCAGTTAGCCATTGAAAAAAAAATTACATTTTATTTGATTCATCCTTATAATTTTAATTTCTCTGCCAACAGTCACATTTATATGTGTAAATAATTTTTCTTTAAATTTCTTTTCTTTTCATTTTTTTTTTTTTTTTGAGACAGAGTCTCACTATTGTCACCCTCAGTAGAGTGCTATGGCGTCACAGCTCACAGCAACCTCAAACTTTTGGGCTTAAGTGACTCTCGCGTCAGCCTCCCACGTAGCTGGGACTACAGGTGACCACCACAACGCCAGGCTACTTTTTTGTTGTAGTTGTCATTGTTTAGCAGGCCCAGGCCAGGTTCGAACCCACCTGCCTTGGTGCATGTGGCCAGCACCGTAACTGTGGTATGGGTGCCGAACCTTTTTTAAATTTCTTAATATTTAATATAGTTGCTTTAATATCTTTGTCTTCCAATCCCAACATCTTCTGAATTTCGTATCATGGATCTCATTTTCTTGTTCTACTGTATATATGGTGAATTTTATTGTTTACTGAAAACTGTGGACGATACACTAATGTGATTGTGTATTCTGTTACCCTTTCAATGACTAGATAAATTCCTAACGTTTTCGAGGAGGCAAGCCATGTGAATTTTTATGGAAAAAGGCATTATGTACAAATAATAATAAATGCAAACTCCTGGTGCATCCAAGGAATAGGAAAGAAGAAAGTGTCTAAAAGTACATTTTCAACTTTATATCTTACTCCAGCCCCATATGGTATCTGATGCCATTAATTTCTAAGAATATTAAGTTTGGCAGAAACTTTTGCCTATATCGTGTTTTTATGAAAGTTTACAAAAACTAGTTTTAATTTTCTGTCTTTAGAGATTATTAATGAATTATCTGCCTAGTTTCGTTCCCAAAACAAATTTTTTCTTATTCTTAACTTCTACTCTGGTCCTTCTTGAAATTTCGTGTTAGTACAAGTTCACGTCTGTCATTGCTTGGAAATTAACCCTTTCTACTTGCAGTTTAGTCCCAGTGGTGTCAAACACTAGGAAAGCCACTGTCCTTTACATTGCCACGTGGCAATGGTTCTGTGTGCCTTTCTGAGTGGGGCCTTATACTTAACCCAAACAGTGACCCACAAGGAACCTGTTACTCTACCCTTTTACTCCAGGGAAATAGGAGGTTTTGTTTTTTCCTCCACATCTCTCCCTACTCCAGCTCCAAAAAAAAAAATCTGATAGAGTTATAGCCTTCATATGAAAGCTATAAATTAGGGAGGGTAATTGGTGGGGCCACACCTACGGTGCATCTTAGAAGGGTGCAGGTGAAACTTACTAAATGCAGAATACAAATGTCTTCATACAGTAACTAAGAAAATGCCATGAAGGCTATGTTAACTAGTTTGATGAAAATAGTTCAGATTGTATATGAAACCAGCACATTGTACCCCGTGATTGCACTAATGTACTCAGCTATGATTCAACAATAATATTAATAATCATAAATAGAAATCTGATAGAGGTCAAGAATAAACCATGGTGCAACCGTAGTCACGTGTGCTACTTTAAAACGGAGAAATAGGGGTGTCGATCGAGCAAGACAAGTACTGTTTTCAATCACAAAACTTTAATATATTTTTCTTTTCTCTCAGGGGCTTTTGTTATAGTAAGAGTTCAAGTTCAAGTAGTGTCTCCCAGCTGGGAAGCAGAACAATGTTGCGTATAAGAATTCACGGAATGCCTATAATCCTGGCAGTCCGGGGGTGTGGAGGTGGGTGGATTGCCTGAGCTCAGGAGTTGGAGACCAACCTGAGTCAGAGCAAGCCCCCATCTCTAAAAAACATCCATGCATTGTGGCACCTACCTATAGTCCCAGCCACTTGGGAGACTGAAGCAAGACAATCACTTGAGCCCAAGAGACTGAGGTCACTGTGAGCTATGAAGCCACAGCACTCGACTGAGGGCAACACAATGAGATGCTGTCTCAAAAAAAAAAAAAAAAACAAATACACCAAACAGGGTGTTCTTGTCAGATCATAATCTAAATCATAAACTAAAAAAAGCACAGTGGATGCTCACTTTTTATGAATAGAGAAGAAATAATTCAGTGAGTTATGATGAAAAAACATAATTCTAATTAGAACCAGAATAAGTAATATGAAAAAATTAGAAAAAAGCAATCAATTTTCTAAAACATGTCAATGCTATAAAATAGAATCATTCTTATTTTATTGTCATTCACCAGAGACAGCAAGCTCTTTCTTTCACCAGCCACACTGTAAATATTTTAGGGTTTATAATCACAGAGTCACTGTCGCCACTGTGTCAGGAAGCATGAAGACAGCCACAGACGTTATGTGAATGAACGGGTATGGCTGCGTTCCAAAATGCCATTTAGAGATACACAGATCTAAACTTCACTCATTTTCCACGTGTCATGAAATAGTATTATTTCTCTTGATTTTTAAAAATTATTCAAAAATGTGACACACGTATTAGTTTGTGGGCCATACAGAAACAAGCCGCACGCTAAATTTGGTTTACAGGACATACTTTGTCAACCTTTGCTCTGAAAGAATAAATAATTGCCTCAAGATATATAACTGCTTGGTCCAGCTTACACATAAATCCTTCACATTACAAAGGTAATTATCTTTCCATGTAATTTCTATGTGATACCATCAAAATTAAAATCAAGCACGCCTTACTTTTCTTTGCAAAGCTCTAAGTCTATTTTTTTTTCAAGGAGCGAGAAATGCCAGCACAGAAGACTGAAAACATCTAAAATGGTTTTTATTCTTCTTTTATTCCTTTCAGACGCAGTGTCGAGCGGTATCCGGGTATCATTCCCACTGTCCCTGCCCTCTGTCTGAAGGTGAAATTCTTCAAATACCCAACCGTCTGAAGTCCAGCAGCTGACACGGTGCACCTTTGTGGGGAAATGGGATGACTTTCTAAGGAAAATGTGAACTCATCCCTTTTATGCCTTCACTCAAGGCCGAAAAATTTGAATCTATGAAAACATCTAAAGATATTTTTCCAATATCTGAGACATTCATGGCGACAAGTGTTTTCTAGAAATATGAAATGAACTTAATTTCTCTCGGAGGTGCTGCTACCAAAGGGTTTATACGTATCGCAGTTCTCTTTGATTGAAAAGAGAGGCCATAAGGAACACAAAGACCTTGGCCCACAGTGAAATTATTAGTGCTGTTACTAGGTATTTACCTCTTCGTGTCTCCTGCGAGCCTTTCATTCCCGGCCACCCTGTACTTCAGGGAAAACATGTGATCCGTCTAGTCAATGAGCTGTGGGGAGAGAGTGAAAAGTATCACTTCCAGGTTGAGGATTTAATTCGTTCTGTAATAGCCTCTGGGGTCCTATTAATATTGACTATTTATCGGAGCAAGTGGAAATCTTCCAGACTATGGCTCGTCCAATAGCCTAGGCACCACGGTGAAAATCATGGCAGCACTGAAAAACACCTCCAGCCAGCTTGTAATAAAACTCCAAGTGAGTAACATAGAATGGGAATAGGCCTTTGTTGTTTGGGGTTTGTGTGTTACGCCATCCTGACTTGGCCTTTTCTGACTGATACATCTGGATGACTTAAGGGCAAAATGTACTAGTCTCATCAGCCTTTTGTGGGAAGGACAAGCAATTGCACATCTCTGCTAGAACTCACATGAATTATTTTAATGAGGGTGCCTAACAGCACGTGCAATTTCCCAAATGAATATACAAACAATTATATTCGAAATCTTGTATACTTTATTGTGGTTTACCTAGGAAGGAAATGATCCTGCTTTTCATGTCTATTTTCGCTTTGCTACCAAGAGCAAAGGAGTAGACTTGAGAATATAAGACTTTTGGGAAGATTATTTCTTTATTTTTTATTTTTTTTGACAGAGCCTCAAGCTGTCACCCTGGATAGAGTGCCGTGGCATCACAGCTCACAGCAACCTTCAATTCCTGGGCTCAAGCGAGTCTCTTGCCTCCGCCTCCCAAGTAGCTGGGACTACAAGCGCCCGCCACAACGCCCAGCCATTTTTTGGTTGCAGCCGTGTTGTTTGGTGGGCCTGGGCTGGATTCGAACCTGCCAGCTCAGGTGTACGTGGCTGGCGCCTTAGCCCGTTGAGCCACAGGCACGGAGCCAGAAGATTATTTTTTTGAACTGTTTATCATGTTTATAAATCCTAGCCTCTTAAAATGTACCACCTTCTCTTTTTTCTTTTGCGTTCTATAGTAAAATGAATGTAAGGCAGATATTAGCCGAGATACTCTATCTTTTGAGATTCAATGAAAATGCTTCCCATCTCATAAGTCACTGAGTTCTTCCTCTTAGTATCCTTAGTAATTTTGAGAAGGATGGCAGTTTATTATAAGAGGCATAAATTAAAAAACAAAACATGATGTTACCAAAAGGAATGCCTATTTTTTTATTTATATTTTACGTTTTATTTTAAATATCTACATAAATCAACCATTCTAAAAAATAAAAAAATCAACACACAGGACGTGTTTTCTAATAATATATTGTTAATAAAATCAGAAGTTAAAAAAGACAATCCCTCAAATGAGAAGGATAAATTTACAGAGACAAAGATTTAAAAATGACAAATGTTCTATTAAAGAAAAAGAAAAATGAATTAGATATCCCCGGGAGTATTAAAGCCAATGGCAGTGGATTTCTAAGTGGTGAAGGGTCAGCATTCTGTTTATTTTGGAAGTGTATAACGCTTTGGAGATTTTGTTTTGGCTACAGAATATGTTAAAACCAAGTAAAAGCAGGTAGAGTATTTAAATAAATTGAACCGTTTTTAGACATATTTAAAACATCTTTTAATGCTAGAGTTAAGTCCTCATAGCCTGGAAGAGCAAGGGAACTCACGTGAATCCGGAAGGAAAAATGACACGTGATGTTTCCAGGACTGCAACTTTGAGGTAAGAAAACACACACGAGGGGACAGCAAATTTGGTATTAAAGTAAAGAAGGTAATCAGTAGACCAATAGAGAAATTAAGCTAAATGCTGATGCTATAAATATACAATTATGCATGGAGCACTATACATAATACATCCTCTCTTTAAATCATTTTTAAAATATCATTTCCAAAATTATTATTATATTCTTGGGCATATTTTTCTTATTTCTATCTCATAACGCTGTACCTGTTAAGTACGTCCTTCTTTCCCTGGATTATATTACTTAACATACCATGAGAAAATACACTTGCAAATAAAGAATTTCAATCACAGTATGTGCTAACAGCAAACATGATTTCAGGACTGCAAATTCAGTTCATTTTACTCATTTCAACAATCACACAAAATTGATCTATATCCATGGATTCAGATAAAAATAGCAAGAAGTTGTTGCAACATATTAGTTCATCAAAACTACTATTTAAAGGAAGGACAAAGAATACTTCATATTTATTCAGATAACAATAAAGTCTTACACATGTGGCAAAGAGAAAAATCTATAGAGACTCATTTGAACAATGTGACAAATGAAAGTAATGAGGACAGCGTCCAAAGAACGACTTTTTTTCTAATATTCACAAATATTTGAAATGAATCAGGGGAAAATCATTAGAGAAAATCATATACAGATATTTGAAATAAAAATAAGCATTTAATTAAACTATATAGAATATTATTTAAAAAATGATACTTTCAAAATGTCACCCTGGATCTCGCTACACCAGTAAATTATATTTCTTTTCTGTACTTGATTTTTGGACAAATTCAATCCATAAAAGAAAATTTCTCTTACCTACGAACTATCTCTAACCTAAGAAAAAATGAATTATATTTTCAAGAAATAAATGCACCTTTATATTTAAACTTTCATGCTGCTTAGCAAAGTATTTTATAAGTAACCAATATATTAGGAAATGTGTATTCAGATATAAAATCTACCCTATCACAAAATGTCCACTTATCAGGGACAGAAGATAAAAAGGAAGAGAAATAATAATGAAATTGAGTCATTTTACTAGTTTGACTTAAACTTGCCGATACAGCATCAAAGAGCACATGTACTAAATGGGACTAAAAAACACTTTCAACATTCATACTTAATGACTAGGCAAGATGAAAAAGATTAAAATGTGAGTAATGTATTGACGTCTGTTTTTTAATCCAGCATGTAAGAAGTTTTGAAGTTATCACTGTCATAACAACAAATAATAATATGGGCAAACTAAAGAATTAATGGCTCTTGGGAGGCACCTGTAGCTCAAAGGAGGAGAGCACTGGCCCCATATAGCGGAGGTGACTGGTTCAAGCCCAGCCCTGGCCAAACTCCGGAAAAAAAAAAAAAAGAAAGAAAGAATTAATAGCTCTTCTTAAATCTGTAGGAGTAATGTGGTTCTAGGGCAAAGTATTGCCCACCCACCTGAAGAAACTCTCAGATGAGTACAGAGAATCAAAACTATAGGAACAGAAAACTCCATTGGCAGGACCACAAATCTAAGTTCATATTGATGAATTACTAGAGACTCAGCATGGAAACTCTGGGAGCTGGTACCTCCAGGGAGACACAGTCATAGAGGGCCCTACACTTGCGTGAGTTTTACCTCCTAGAGTTCCTCTAGCTTCTCACTGCATTGGAGAAAATCCCCGTGTGCTTCCAGAAAGTTTAGCCCCATGCTAAAATATTAATTCAGAACCCAACTCATGGGGAATTTTATTAGAGCTTTTCCAACCTGGGGGAAGGGAACTGTAGGATTCCAACCCTCTCTGCCCATCCTGACACAGCTCAGGGGTGGCGGGTTGATGATAACAACAAGCATTTGTGATGTTCATGGTCACTGGCACAGAGTCACTAACATTCCTGGCCGCAGGCCTGCAGAATGCTCCTCCACTCCCTGAACCTTACGGCCACGCTGCCAAAGGCCTATCTGCAGCTGCTTCTTTTTCCCAGTCTACCATGTCTGGCTCTTAAGAAAAAAAAAAAAATTACAATACCTACTAAAAGGCAAAAAAACAGAGTCTGCAGAGACTTAACAAGCATCAGAAGGTTCTATGCAAGGGACGTTGGAGTTATCACACAAGGAGTATAAAACAATAATGATTAAAACGTGAAGGGCTCTAATGGGTAAAGGAGACAGCACGCAAGGACACACGGGCAATGCCAGCAGGGAGATGGAAATTCCTAGAAAAAAACAAGAAGAAATGCTAGAGACCAAAAACACCAAAACAGAAGTAGAGAATGCCCTTGAAGTCTCATGAGCTGAAAAAAACTCAATCTATATTTTTATGGACAAGGTTCAAACCTACAATAGGCAACAGAACATTCAAGGAGAATGAGAAAGTTGGGAGACTGACACTCTCCAATTTTAAGACTTACTGTGAGTTTGCAATAATCCAGGATGTAGTATTGGTGGAACACAGATCAGTGAACAAATGGAAAGCCTAGAAACAGATCCACATAAATGCAGTCAGCTGATCCTTGACAGAGGATCAAAAGCAATGCAACGGGCAAAAGATAAGTCTTTTCAATGAATCGTGCTGGAACAACTGGAAATTCAAATTTTAAAAAATGAATCTAGGCATAGATATTGCACCCTCCACACAAATTATCTTAAAATGGATCACAGATGTAAACGTAAAACACAAAACTGCATTTTCCCCCAGAAAATAACGCTAGTTAAGTCTAGAAGTCTAGGGCTTTGGAGATGACTTTTTAATCATACAATGCCAAGGGTGCAATACGTGAAAGAGAGAGCTAATAAACTAGACTTCATTGTAATTAAAATTTCTAGCTTTGCAGAGTGGTGGTATCAAAGCCAATGAGGTATATCTGAGGCACAATTATTGCTAATTAAAATTAAAATTTCTGCCTTGTGAAATAAACTCTCAAGAGAAGGAAACACAAGCCAAAGATTAAGAGACAGTATTTCCAAAACACATATCTAATAAAGTACTGTTATTCAAAATAAACTACGAACTCTTAAAACACAACAATACAAAAATCACCATATTAAAAATGGGCCAAAAATCTTAGCAGGTGCCTCACTAAAGAAGACAGACGGTAGAGTGGCGCCTGCGGCTCAGTGCGTAGGGCACTGGCGGCATATACCGAGGGTGGCAGGTTCAAACCCAGCCCCGGCCAAACTGCAACAAAAAAATGGCCGGGCGTTGTGGTGGGCGCCTGTAGTCCCAGCTACTCAGGAGGCTGAGGCAAGAGAATTGCTTGAGCCCAAAAGCTGGAGGTTGCTGTGAGCTGTGACACCACCACTCTACCAAGGGTGACAAAGTGAGACTCTGCCTCCAAAAATAAATAAATAAATAAAAAGATTGAGATAGATGACGAATTCTAATGGATACTAGAAAACTATTTTCCTTGCAATAATCATTAGCCATGACTCACAAATGTTACATTTTCAGGCCAGCAACCCAATGTGTCAGCTTTAATTAGCACCACGCGGCAATGAAGAGCTTAGGGCCTTGTCATATGAAAATATTACATGTTCTCTACAACTAAAATCAAAGGCAGGAAAAAATTTTCTCATTGGAAAGAATAATTCATTGTTGACTGGTCAAGACCATATCCAAGGCATGCTTTTCTTAAGTTTTCATAAAATGTTTTAGAAAAAAAGCAAGCTTTCTCATCTATTTGTAAAACACAAAATACTTTAAATGGTAATAATTTAATAGTTTAATCGAATTTATTCAAATGCATGTGTGACTGTTTGATTATGAAAATGTTGCCCATGGGAAAAATAATGAATTAATTTTCAAAATTAGAATTTTCTAGCTTATGAATTAAGAATTTACAAACTAGGTATCCATTAGGGATCACAGGCATGCAATCCAAAGCATTAAACATGGTATTGGTAATTTATTTTTCATTTGATCTTCCAATTTCCTAAATAAAAAGTGAAGGGGCCAAGGGAAAACTTCCCCTTCATTCTAAAGGTTCGCTGAAATCAGCTGACAAAAGGCAAATAACTAAGAGAAAAGGCATGTAAAATTTATTCTAACAAGCATAGCATCGGGGAATTGCAGAAAATAATTACTCGATAACCCAATGAGGTATAAAGGATTATGTACCTTTGTTCATACAGGAGTGGAAAGGTGGGAACGGAGACAAAATATTTTGTGGTTATTGGGGGGGCTTTGGTCTACAAACTGAACAGGGAACAATGTCCTGGGGTCAAGTTTCTCTAGGATCTGAGGGAGGTGGCATCACAGCTTAAGGAAAAGTGAAGAGAGGAAAACTTGTCAACTAAAGCATGTCTTATTATACAGATGAAAATATGTCAGGTAATCTCAGAGCTGCCCTCAGAAATAATTGATTATACTCTGTGGCTGAGTTAATCTTTCCCAGATCCTGACAAGAGTGGTCTCAAAAAAAAAAGCGTGGTTGTTTATTTCACAAATATAAACTTTTTTCTCTGCAGATACAAATCTTCTCAAAAGGCAATTTTTTTTGAGGGGCTATTCCTGTCTGCAGGTCCTTTAAACAGCTATCTAAAAATATGTCTTTGTATGTTACAATAACGTGGAAAAGGATTGTCTTTTTTCTTTTGTTGTTGTTGAGAGGAAAGCGTGTAGGGAAAAGAAGAAATTAAGCATTGTCCAGATTTCATGACCTTAGACTAAAAATAAGTGACGGTCATCTTAAATCTTTTTTTTTTTTTTAAGCTGTAAAGTTGCCCTGTGTATGGATGAGAAGAAAAATAGCCCTGCTGGATGACGAAACTCCAGCAAGTATGCTTTATCAAAGATAGTCCATTAGTGCAATGCGTAAAAAAAAAAATGTGTACTAAACTGTGTAATTTTCATTAAAAGTAACTTTCATGTAAGTCACACCAGGAAAGTGATCTGAGAGACAGAAACAGACAGACGACACAGAGATCAGGCATGTATTAAGTTTTTAAGTAAGAAATGTCTAATTTCCTTAAAAACCAAATGTGGTGATTGATACCTCTGACATTTAACTTTGACACTTTTTGGATGCACATGCACGCTTGTGTGTATTTTAATCGTAAAGATACGTCCTTATCCTTTCCAACGCACTGTTTGGATTGTGATTATCTTTCATTTGTTATAGAACTATTTTTGTGAATGGATGAGCCAAAGATTCACATTCTTTTTGAATACGAGTTCCATCATGGCACCAGTGCGGCGCAGACAGCTTGAAGTATCAACGAAGTGTTTGGAAAGGACATGGCTAATGAATGCATAGTACATCTATGGCTTGAGAAGTTGTTCTGGTGACTTTAACCTTGAAAAAGAGCCACATGGGCAACCTGTGATCACACTGGATAATGATGAGCTAAAAGCTGTAGTGGAAGCGAATCCATCTCAACCTTTGCATTCAGGTTTGATGTTACTATTCCAACAATATTGGAACATTTGAAACAAACCAGCAAGGTAAAGAGGCTGGATAGATGGGTTCTGCATGGATTTAACAAGTGTCAGAAGAGAAATCATTTTGAAATGTGCCTTTCTTTGCTGCTACAACGGCAAACCACAATGCCATATTGTTACGTGTGATGAAAAATGGAAATATTTGGCACAAGGCTGGATAAAGATGAAGTGCCAAAACCAAACATTCATCGAGGAAAGCTCCTGGTGTCTCTTTGGTGGTTCAATACTGGCTTTCTCCACTATAGCTTCATGAAACCTGGTCAACTGATTAAAGTGGATGTCTATCACAATCAAAAGGATGACGTGATGAGAAGCCATGTGACTAAGAGGCCGAGATCATTCAACAGGTGCAGGCCAATCCTCTTGCAAGACAGTGATGTCACACAAAGCTGCTCAAACTGCAGAAGCTGGATTTGGAAACTGTCATCCACCATAATCACCAGACCTTGCACCAACTGACTACCACTTTTTCTAGGCTTTGGACGGCTTCTTGAAAGCTAACCTTCTTTTCCAATTTTATCGCCACTTACTCTCCAGGCTTCTTGACTGCTGGAATACTCAAGTTACCATTAAGATAACTGTATTGATAGTTTAGGGACATGCTCTGGTTAATTGTACTGCCTGTTGTTTGAGACATAAGAAACTAAACTTTTAATTTGCAATTAGACATTTCATATTTAATGACCTAACAGCATCACTGCAGGTACCTGTGTGAACACTGCTGGGCACTGTCAGAAGAGCAACTGAGATGGGACACAGAGGACTGAGCATTAGACACTAAGAAACTTTTGAAATTTGGCAAATTTAAAGCACAGGTCAGCCTGGGCATGGAGGAAACAAGAGCTGGTTTGAAAGGTTGTCTCATGAAGAACTTTCAAACTATATTTAGCCCATTAAGTGATCATCCATACGTTATATTGTATCACACAGACTTACCCACCTGTCAGGGGTGCCAGCCCTGAATAGCAGATAAAATTGTAACTGGAACAAAAATGGCTTGTTCTTAGAAGGGGTTCGGCTCTTGTTTAGAATGTATAGGAGGGGAACATGAAGCAAGTATTCTCTCTTCTCAGTCTACAGAATGTGGGCTCCCTGTGAGACGAGAAAATGTAGAACACTCACGGGTCACATCTCATTCTAGTGACAACTAGTTGGGGTTATGTCCTCCTTATATTTGTGCAAAGACACTCAGTCAAAGTTTGGCTGCCTTTATATTTTTAACTTTAGAAGATGTGAAGAAGGATTGGAAAAGGGAACCATTTACTGAATAACTTGTGACAATGATTTTCATTCTAAACAGATTTTTTAAAGTGTTATTCTTGGCCATTATCTAGGACTCTAAAATATAATACTTCCAGTGTAGCGCACCATTCATTATAATGATACTCTCTTTGTAATAGATTTAGGACTTGCCTGATTCAGAAATAGGATAAAATTGAACCTGATAACAATTTTGCTAAAGTTATGAAACAATAGTCGTTGTCTTAGAAGTTTTCAGAAGATACAAGGGATACCACAGTGGCAATTGTTTATGTTGTTTGCTCCTTTAAAACATCTTTGCTTTGCTTTGGGAAATCCATTTTAAGAACTTATATTCATATAAGGTAACTCTATGGATAGAATAGTATTTGCAGCAGTATTAATTTCCTGATAATTATAAATAAAAAAATGGAGTTTCCAAAACCAAGATCAGGTCATGTAAGTGCAAACCAAGATACAGTAAAATGTTTGACTTTTACTACACATTATTTACAGCTCATTTTCAAAGAAAGAAATGTATCTGGGGCTTTCTGGTACAGAATTTCATTTTCCTATTTTATACTAGTGTAATTTAATTTTTTCGGTCTTGATTTTTGGATATTTTTAGAGCACATGTTCTTTTTTGATACATGCCAAAAATGATAATTTTGCAAAGAATATATATACTATAAAATAATCACGGCATAGAGATGATCCCTTGCCACTGACAGTGATACTGAAAATTGTTTATATCTCCTTAGGTAAAGCCTTTAAAATATTGTACTCAAACATGTGAACTTAGTTCATCTCAGTTTTTTAACTTTAAATATGTTTCGAGTTCATGATATTCCTTTATGTGTTTGTTATTTTATTTCACAATATTCTTCTAAGTGATAGTAATATTTTATGAGCTAACATGCCACCTGAATGATCAGTGTTCATTTCTTTCTTTAGTTGATTAAAATTCTCATTTTTTAATGTAAAATATGTATAAACAGTTTTGATGATGTAGCTTTCTTTTGTAATACACTGGCCCAGATGTGCGCCTGTTATTAGAGTTTTATGTAAAGAAAGAATACATTAAACACGGTTTTCCTTTTAACATCATTTACACTTTCCTTACAATTTTTCTTTACAATTTCCTTTTTAAGAGTAAGTAGGCTACCTTATTTTATGCATTATGGCTTTAGGGCCCTCTACTACTCAGAGTAGGCACCTTCTTTAAAGGTGATTTATACAGCACATCTTTTTCCAAGAATTGGGTAGCTTCATACGGAATACCCCCACATTTGTTTCCTAAAATAGGAAAATCAACGTTACTTACCTTTCTTATTTTACAAGAAATACAGTAGTCAAATGCTACTTACTCTCCCCAAGACAGAATTTCTTCAACAGATGTCACCACTCTGACCCGTCCTCATTTATTAGCCCAAGTAGCAGAGGACCTGGGATCCAAACGACGTTTGTCCACTTCTGGATTTTCAGAAATAATTAATAATTATTGAATAATTATGAATTAATTTTAATTCATAATTAAGTGTATCAGTATGGTTTTGACAAATCATCTTTGTTTTCCTTCACTGGACTAAGCCTTACTGTTGATCACTGAAGACTAAAATTTCTTTTTAAGTCGGAAGCAAACTCTTCACCGCTTCAAAGTCATTAAATAATGTTTTCACCAACAGTAAAATCCTACATGACACCCAGTAAGTCTGCACAGTGAACCCCTGAACACCTACTCTGGGAATCAAGGTCACTGCTTTCTTTGCTTATTCCACTGTCATCAATGGCTATTGAGACTAGAAACCTAGAAACCAGGTACAAGAAACTGCTGGAGACCGCCCAGGACAAAGTGTCCAGCGGGCAGGACAAAGTGTCCAGCGGGCAGCGGGGAGAAAAGTGATTCCCGGGTCTGTTGGTTGAAAACACCTGCGGCCAAGCGCGCCCGGAGTCGCACAGCTCCCGGAAGTGTCGCAAACACCGGAAGGGTGAGCGCTAACGACCCGCCCCTTAGAAGACCCGCCCCTCCGAAGCTCCGCCCAGAGCTGCTGCCGGGGGTTTCCATGGGGATGGTAAACAAGCGTCAACTGTCTCGCTTACAACTGCCGCGTCCTGGCTTTGCATTCCACCCTCTAGGGGGCGCTCTGGGGGACTGCGGAGGAGGAGCCGGATGTAGGAGCTTGGTGCAGAGACTGACCCAGGCACTCGTTTCCCGCGTTTCCCGTTGGTGACATCTGGGCGGCCTGCAGTGGCACTTCCTCCTCTGCACCCCATGACCCACGTCAGCCTCTTGACCTCCGCTCTCGTGGCCCCGGCTTCCTGCACTCCGACCCCGCGCTTCCTCCCTGCGGACGGCTGGTCCCCGGCCTAGGTAACAACTGGAGAAGATGGACCCGGACTGTCCCTGGCGCCCTCTGCCTTGTTAAGCTTCGGGGGAGGCCTGGGCTGCCAGCTTCGCTTGCTGTGCAGAAATCAGCCCTGCTCCCCTTCCCAGGACGGTTCGTTACCCAGGTGATTCTTACAGTCTCAAAAAAAGCTGTGGCCACGCTTTTCCGACACCTGCCCTGCCGAGTGTCCGCGATGCTGGGCCCCGAGGGAGGTGAAGGCTTTGTGGTGAAGCTCCGCGGCCTGCCCTGGTCCTGCTCCATCGAGGACGTGCAGACGTTCCTCGCCAACTGCACCATCCACGACGGGCCCGGGGGCATCCACTTCATCTACACCCGGGAGGGCAGGCAGAGCGGGGAAGCCTTCGTGGAACTCGGGTCGGAAGACGACGTCAAAACGGCCCTGAAGAAGGACCGGGAGAGCATGGGGCACCGGTACATCGAGGTGTTCAAGTCCCACCGGACCGAGATGGACTGGGTGTTGAAGCACAGCGGCCCCAACAGCGCCGACAGCGCCAACGACGGCTTTGTGCGCCTCCGAGGACTCCCGTTTGGATGCACCAAGGAGGAAATCGTCCTCTTCTTCTCAGGCCTGGAAATCGTGCCGAATGGAATCACTCTGCCCGTGGACCCCGAGGGCAAGATCACCGGGGAAGCTTTTGTGCAGTTCGCCTCCCAGGAGTTCGCCGAGAAGGCCCTGGGGAAGCACAAGGAGAAGATCGGGCACAGGTACATCGAAGTGTTCAAGAGCAGCCAGGAGGAAGTCAGGTCCTACGTCGACCTGCCACTCAAGTTCATGTCCGTGCAGCGGCCGGGGCCCTACGACCGGCACGGCCCGGCCAGGCGGTACCTGGGCATCGTGAAGCAGGCCGGCCTGGAGAGGATGCGGCCCGGCGCCTACAGCGCGGGCTACGGCGCCTACGACGAGTACGGCGGCCTCAGCGACGGCGCCTACGGCTTCGCCACCGACGTGCTGGGCAGAGACCTCAGCTACTGCCTGTCGGGCATGTACGACCACAGGTACGGGGACGGCGAGTTCGCGGTGCCCAGCACCACCGGGCACTGCGTGCACATGCGCGGGCTGCCCTACAAAGCCACGGAGAACGACATTTACAACTTCTTCTCCCCGCTCAACCCGGTGCGGGTGCACATCGAGATCGGGCCGGACGGACGCGTGACCGGCGAGGCCGACGTGGAGTTCGCCACCCACGAGGAGGCCGTGGCGGCCATGTCCAAGGACAGGGCCAACATGCAGCACAGATACATCGAGCTCTTCTTGAATTCGGCCACCGGGGCCAACAACGGGGCGTACGGCGGCCAGATGGTGCAGGGCCTGGGGGTGGCGGCCGTGCAGGCCGCGTACGGCGCGCTGGAGAGCCAGGCGGGGAGCGGCTGCTACGCGGCGGGCTACGGCGGGCAGAGCGGCCTGGGCGGGTTCGACTAGCCGGGGAGCGCGGAGCGCTGCCGTCGGACCTCCGGGGCGGCCACCCGAGGGCAGCAGGTGCCGGCGAACTGGGGGCCCGTTCTGCACCGCGCGTCTGTGAAATCCGGATTTAACAATGACCTCTGCAGTGTTTTCTCGTGCAGACTTTTCTAGCGGGCGAGACAGAGTAAACTAAAACCATTTCCAGCTTTTCTCCATTAGCCTTGGGGGAGTGAACTTGAGAGTGATGTCTGTGTCTTAGTGCGAGGACGGGCCTGATGCCCCCACAGTGCAGTGAACACCCTGGGGAGATGTGCTTTTTTTTTTTTTTTGGAAACTCCCTGATGCAAAACAAGAAATATTCCTGGTTCATTCTAGTTTTATCTTTTCACTTAAAATCTTTGCGGTTAAGTTTAAGCTTGTTAAGAGTTAGTTTTGAGAGTTGAGACAATACTGATACTAATGCTGTGAGGATTGGTGAGGCCTTGAACTTAAAACTGTCTCTGTACTGTGACTTCCTTTTGGGTGAATTTCGTTCAGTGAAACTTGTTAAAATTTCTGTTAACTAAATTTCTTTCTTAAAAACGTATGTATTTTTCACAATGACTGGCACAGATTATCTACTCAGCAAAAGGTAGTAAAAAACGCCTGGGTGGTTGAAGAGAATTCATTTTAGTCCTAACGTATTTTAGTGTGAATGTTAAAATAATTTCAAACATCGAATCTCCGATCTCCCTTGTATTTGTACAACATAAGAATAAAAACACAATAAAAATGTTAAAAACATCGTTGAAAATATTTTTTTCAAAGCATTGAAGTTCAGGTAAGAGCATGTTTTCCAAATTGCAAGTCTGTTTTTATAGTTGAGCAGATACTAATATCACAGAGAAGCCAGTTATTATACTAAGAAGCAGCAATGTTAATGGCCACTTTTCTACAAGGACAAGAATACTACCCTCTCTCAAAATACAAGCAAACACTTCCTAATCAAATTAATTATTTTTTTTGCAGCCTTAGAACTCACATGTTTTAATTTAAAGTAATTGTTCTTTTTTGTTCTACTGCAAGCACAGGAGAAAAACAGTAATATGTAAACATTGTGCTATTTTCACAAAAGAAGTAAGGGGACCTGGGTTCATACAAAACAACTACTACTTATTAGTGATTTTTATAAGAGCAGAGATTTTACAAGTCCTTGTATTATAAATTATGAAAATAGTTGCTCATGTCTTAGTTTTAAATATATAAATTCTACAAACTATTTTACCGTAAGTTAATGTTTTATAGCATACATATAATTCAATCTAATATGTAAAAAATAAGAAATTAGTAAACCATTTATAAAACAAATTGACAAAATAATTCATTTTCATTATTGATTAATTCTTATACTCAACTTGAAGTTGGCTCACTTGGATCAATGGAAAGACCAAGGGAAAATGGAGAGGGAAATTTAGAAAGGATGAAATGAATGTACAGAGCATCTTGCTTCTTTCAAAGTGACATTTCGCCATCACTGTGACGAGTAATTTCCTATTAACAGAATTTGATTCATTCTCCTTTTAATTTTCGCAACCCCTTAAAGTACTTGATATACAAGTATATATTTAGATGATTATCATGGTGATGGCAACAAAGGCAAGTGGCCCTTTTTGAAGAGACCAAGTCTTGTAAAACACTGTAGTAATTTTTGTGTGTTATATAAGATGTTGATCCCCACAAACTTGGCCACTTGAAACAACGACATGTATTATACTTTCTGTTGGTCAGCAATCCAGGCACAGATTAGTGGCGCTTCTGCTTAGTGTTTCAAAAGCTGCCAAGCATCAGCTTGTGATGGGTTCTCACCTGGTATCTAAACTAGAAAAATCCACTTTTCCTACCTGCATTTTGGTTTTCCTTCAGGTCCTTGTGGTTAAAGGATTCCTGGCAGCTTGCTTCTTAAAAGTCACAGAGGGGAGGGACAAGAGTCTCTGAACTGCGTTTGCTAACAAAAGTATGTCTTACCAGAACGTAATGGAATAAAGTTCTGTCACCTCTGTGGGATTTTAGTTTAGGAGAAAGTCATAGTCCTACCTACACAAGCATATGAGCTTATGTGAGTGTGGGGATGTGAGCAGGTGGGGATTGTGGAAGCCAATTTGTATCTGTGCTTGTCCAAAATCTTGTTCCCTCTTCAATGGCCTCCCATTTAGAGCCTCACTTAAGCAAGCGCTGGTGGAGATGAAAGAAAGGTGGGGGAGGGAAGGACTGGCGTTGAGGTTCCTGCTTACAAAATGACATTTAGAAAGTCTCCTATTTTTTAAAAGTCTGAATTTTATTATTCATTGGCATAGAATAGAAGAAAAGTCATACCGTTGAATGAAAGGTTATCTTTTAGCAAGCAATCACAAATGTGCAGGTAGCCAAATGAAATGCAATTTTATTCAGATAGACTAAAGTTCAAATACAAATCAAGCTCTCCAGCATGTATGGAAGAGATCAAGGGTAAAAATAAAATGGTATAAGTTATTCAGGTTTTTCACTGCTAAATAGTCTTTTAAACAGGCCCAACCAATTTTAACTTTCTTAATTTACAATTCTACTTCCTATTATTGTAAAAGTATGGCATATGTCTTAGCCATGCAACTGGATGTAAAGAATAAATTTTAATAAAGAACTAGGGCAATGGATAAAATATTTCAGAATAATAGATTTTAACTAACTGTTCTATAATTCTAAAATTAAATTCAGGTAATTCCTTTATTTAAATTTCAAATAGAGCTGTTCTTACTATTTACATAATTGTTTATGTTTTTAATCATTGTCACAACACATATTAGCGACTGAATGAAAAATCAGTTTGGCTAAAATAATCTCTTTTATCTCAGTTTTATTAACTTAATTTTTTTTCAAAATGATATGTAAGTATCCCATGTAATATACACACACACCATCTTCATTTTTTATGTGTCCTCTTTTATTACTTCCACAAAAGCTAGTATTTTTTAAAATAAAATAATTAGTTTAGAAAAATAATTGGGGGCCGGGGGCCGTGGCTCATGCCTGTAATCCTAGCACTCTGGGAGGCCAAGGTGGGTGGTTTGCCTGAGCTCACAGGTTCAAGACCAGCCTGAGCAAGAGCAAGACCCCATCTCTAAAAAAAATCGCCGGGTGTTGTCAGGTGCCAAAATGTGCAGGTAGCCAAATGAAATGCTACTTGGGAGGCTGAGACAAGAGAATCACTTGAGCCCAAAAGTTTGAGGTTGCTGTGACCTATGATGCCGCAGCACTCTTCTGAGGGTGACAAAGTGAAACTTTATCTCAAAAAAAAAATCAGATTAGCCTATTTTTATAAAGTATAGTTCATGGTAATAAGAAAGATAACACACAAGACCTTTTTTGAGTGGCCCAATACTGTTTTGCCATTTTTAGAAAGCTAGCCTTTGCTTCTGGTATCCCGTTCCTAAATATATCCTATCAGACATCCCTCATAACACCTTGTTTTATTTTTTTACCTCTTCCTTCCCCTTCTTTTGTTCTCTTATTCAAAAAGTTTTATTATTTACCAACTAAGACTTCATAGATTTCCTTAAATATTTTCCTTTATTTATGGCTATTAATATCATCACCACCTACTGTTACTCCCTTTCTAATCAATTCCAGTTTATGTTTAACATAAACATGTTTTTATGGTAGTTTTAAGATCTTGCTACTTAACCAATATGAAACCATAGTTCTGGACAAAATATTTCCTCTATAGTAGCAATGAGAGGGGTTCAACATGATAGGAGATAAAGAAATAAACTTGGGGGCCTGTGGCTTAACGGAGTAGGGCGCCAGCCCCATATGCTGGAGGTGGCGGGTTCAAACCGAGCTCCCGGCCAAAAAACTGCAAAAAAAGTAATATAAATAAATAAATAAACTACATGAGCTCTCAAATAGTCGCTAATTTGTCGACCTATTTCAAAATGCAACGTATTACACAGTATGGTTCTGATTGTATGTTGGTGTGGATGCAAGGGAAACTGAAAATTGGGACTAATAATCCAATTCATAAAAAGTAATAATTTATTCTACAAAATGCTGATTGTGTGATCTGATCTCCTTTAATCTAGGCAAGCATCAAATCAGGGGAAAAGACATATGATTATTAGCAGGAATGATGTGCCCTGACGATGCAAAGTGAAGCTTGACTCTCAGATGGGGCCCGGAGTGTAGCTGGCTGAATGGCAGCTGGTGCTTCTGTGAAGCTAATGCTTGTCGTTCCCGTTCAGGTGTGCTGGTGGTGTAACTGGGGCCAAGTCCTGGGCCATCTAGCCGTGTAGTCGGAGTACAGAGAGGTCTTGACCCTGAAACATTATTTTCTTACTAGGTTTCCTCCCAAAAAGGGGGGGGGGGAATGCTGACTCAAGCAAAGAAGCACCATATGTGTAAACACTTAGGAACCGGGAAGGTTGAACTCTCAGTGTGTGATCATTAGCTGGTAGCAATCCCTTTGCCCCTTGTAAGGAGATAGAAGGGGAGTGGGAAGAGAGGCTTTCATCCCCTCCTTCTCTCTCTCTACTCCCCCAAGTCAGGAAGATGATAGAAGTTCAAGCAAAAATGTCCTCCTCCTTGGCTGACACACGAGGTAAAGGTGGAGAATGTTTCTTTCTCGAAACAATCTTTTCCAACTTTTTGATCCAAGGGAACAACAGCGAAGCAGCTTGGTGACACCTCTGTGGACACGACTCATCGGAACCTGAAACACATTCAGAAGTGCACCATTCTGAAAACAAGCTGCCGCTTTAAGTCTTATTTGCTCTTCCACCTTCTTTGTTGGACACAACTCTCCCCACCTCAGTGATACAGGTTTCCCCCACTCAGGGCTAGACAGGGACACACGCACCCCCCATTCTCTAGGCCCAGGAGAGCTCAGAAATCAGACCTCCAACTCCAGGCGCAAACAGGCTGCCCTTTCCAGGCCACAGCCTTTGGGCTCTATCAAGGTCATGAACAAGCAGCCTGAAAGGTTTCCAGTGGCTCCATCCTTGAGTAGAGAGCACATACCCTAATCCCTTCCCTGAAACAAAAATTGCAAAGATCTAATACTATATCTACCCCTTGACAAAGGACCCCGGTGGGAGACTTGGGTCTTCCCCTTTACCAGAAGCTTTTTACTCCTTCCGTACTCCTTTCTGTCTAATAAAACCCTACCTTACCATTGATCTGTGGTTCATGGGTTCATTCTTCAAATCCCCGAGACCAAGGACCTACTGAAGAAAGAAATTCCGGTAACATGAGGACAGAATGGATTTATTTACATTATAGCACATTGTCTTCTCCCATTCATTAGATAAGATAAACTCTGTGACAGAACCATAATCCTAGTAATTCCCAACTACGAAAAACTCCAGATTACTCAAATTGGGATCATTCTGTACTACTGAAAATTTTCACCATGAATACTGTTAATATTTATTCTATACAATATATTGAATAAATAACATTTAATTTTAGTACATTTTCATTTATAATTTTAAAAATATAGTTATTCCTAGAACACCCAAAGAAGCCTAAATATTACTATTACATATGTTTTAAGTTCCTTAACAGCTTTAGGAATAAATTTTACATATTTTTTAAAGAAAATTGCACTTTGTTTTTAAAATTGATGTCAATTATTTCAATTCATCTGAGAACATAAGAGAAAGAGTTTTATAAGATACTTCTCTTAAAATTTTTACTAGGTTATTAAAATATTTTTTGTCTTTTCCTCAATGGGCAAAAAAATTTGCTGATCACCCACTTATGTAAGGTTTTCATTGAGGTAGAAACCATAATTAAGTACTAAAAAAGCTCATTAAATAACACTTTTCAGCAACAGTAATGAGCTAATTAGCAATATTTTGCTCAGTGAACCTTATACCATCACTCTAAGAACCAAGGTCATTGTTAACATTTGGTTATTCTATGGGCATTAATGATTATTTTATACAGTATCCAGCTTATTCTTTCAGATGAGAAACTGATGATAAAAACAATGAGAATTATTTTTCCAATATATTGTTATTATACAAACATACACCGAAGCCATCTGATAATTCCAAGACAGGACTTTGTTGATGTAATTGCTTTATATTCTATAACCACAACAGTACAAAATAAAATACTGATCTTCTCATCAGGAATGTTGCTTTTGGTTCAAAGTTCAGATTTCCTAAGAAGGGATTATCTGAAGAAACAGTTCTGATTTTTGAGACTACTTTCCCTGATAATATTTTTATAAGGACAACTATCCTTAGTACAGTTGTTTCTGACTTAAATCATGCATACTTTTTTTTTGTTTCTGAAAGGTGACTATTAAATAGCCGAGTATGTTTTTAGCTAGGAAAATGAAAAAAGATTATTTTGTTGTATAGAACAACCTGTCTAGTAGAATAGGAGGATAAAAGGCAATCATAGGAACATCTATATGCCTCAAATTGTTACCTTAGGAGGAGGGTCTGGCTTACTGTCACTGTCAGCCAATATGCAGAGACCGGATAGGTCCACCAAACTTTGGCAGAAGGGCAGCGATTCTGGAGAACAGTAAGAGTAGCCTCTCCAAGACTGTTCTCCTCTTCCATTTCCAAAATCACACTTCTACACATAAAAGACCACAGCCAGCATAACTCAGTGATCTATTGCAACATTCCAAAATTTGAAGTTAGTCTCCTAAGTCAACCCACCTAAACTACTCAAGATAGACAACTTTAGGATAGGAGCTAAATTTGCAAACCAGTAAGAATGGGAGGCAGGAGGTGCAGGTAGGCCCACATCTTATTCTCACTACGTGTGCTTTCAGAATAACACTGTGCCATTATTTAGAAGAAATTAAGACTTGACAGACGCTCGCAGCCGTCATTGTTGTTTGACGGCCTGGGCTGGATTTGAACCCGCCAGCTCAGGTGTATGTGGCTGGCATCTTAGCCACTTGAGCTACAAGTGCCGAGCCAACTGAGTCCTTTATTGACTATTTAAATCACTTGGGTCCAGTCGTAATAAAGGACAAGGTGGATTATTTATATTTAGGGATTTTTGTAATGAATTTGAGATCATCAGAAAAAAATAAGACAATTTGTAACATCTATATATTCTACATTCTCAAGATTTTTCCCTCTTTCCATCAGAACTGGGAAGTTTTGCTTTATTTCACAGATACATGGATGGTATTTTTTTTTATAGGGGTATGACACTTTCCCCACCTCCTAATACCTAGTGATACAGGGTTCCACCACTCAGGGCTGAACAGGGATTCTCCCATTTTCTAGGCCTCGGTGAGCTCAGAAATCAGACCCCCATTTCCAGGTACAAACAGGCTACCTTTTCCAAGCCACACCCTCTGGGTTCTAACAAGATCAGGAACAAAGGGAGCCTGAGTCAGTATTTTGGGTGGTTCCACCTTGAGTAAGGAACACATACCCCAATCTCTTCCTTGAGACAAAAAATTGTAAAGACCTAATAACCTTGCCCCAAGGGAGAGACTGAGTTCAACTTTGAAAGGATATTTTTCCACCTACCAAATCCTAGACTAAATATAATTCTCCAGACAATATAACCCCCTAGACAAAGGGCCCATGAGAGAGATTTCGGACTTGGGTCTTCCCCTTTGCCAGAGTCTCTGGCACCTTTTTACTCCTTCTGGATTCCTTTCTGTCTAATAAAATCCCATCTTACCACTGATCTGTGGTCCATGGGTTGGTTCATTTTCGAATCCCGTGACCAAGGTCCTACTGAAGAAGAAATTCCCGTAACAGTAGTACAAGATGCCAATTTCTGAAGATAAAAAGATAACTGAATGTGATTAAAAAGTACGTGTGAATATGTGAGGGTATGTAGGGGTGTGTGTCTGGGGGGGGCTTAAGGAAGAATTTCAAAGAAGTGTAAGTACAATATCAGAATCAAAATTTGTGTTCCCCCACAAGGGAACGGGATTACAGTTAGAGTGCAAGCACAGTGAGACCAAAAAGAGATTGAGTCCTTTATTGCCTGCGGTCAAGAGCAGGCTCCTGCCTGAAGAACTCTCAGCTTGCGGTTAGATTCTTTTGGGGTTTTATAATCTCTTTCTAGCTAGGGAGTGTTCCTGGGCAGTGAAGCAGAATTTGACAGAAGCAGAATTTTGTGTGGTTTATGGGAATGCTTACAGGGGAGGGGACGGCTGCATATATGCTGTTTCTGAGGTTTCATCTGTTTTTGCCCAACCAGATATTCTGCAAAACAGGATGTGTTTAGATACACACTGGCCAAGCAGGATGTGGGCGGGGACTCAAGTTAGGGACCTGCATAAAGCTGTCACAAAAGGGGGTTACCAACATGGAATCAGTGTGGCCTTTGAGGACTTCACATGATTTGAAGCTGAAAGTCGTGAAAATTAGCTGAAGTCAGTCCGCCGGGACCCAGGGGACACAGCTGGTCTGGTTGTTTTGCGTCCTATGTACCCTTCACCTCATGCTCCAATTCTTGCTGTTTTGTAAATTCAGCTCTTATCTAAAAGTGTGTGTCTTTAGTAGTTTAGGGCAATTAATTTAGGAGATTAACTTTTGAATCGGAATGTAGTTTTGGGTCATGGATTATGTTGGTTATTGTTTATGATAGGGCACAGGTTGCCCTGATTATGGTTGTTTCAGATAAGGATTAACGTGGTTTTTACTCTGAACTTCCCTGTACAGAACTGTGGTTTTGGCATGGAAGAACAGAACAGTCTTGGTGAGGCTACCCTCGCTGTTCTCCGGAATCGCTGGCCTTCTGACAAAGTCTGGTGGCCCGAGCCCCATCTCTGCCTATTGGCTGACAGTGACAGGCGGCTGGACCCTCTTAATATGGTGACAAAGCCCTGGAAAATTAAAGCAGAGACACACAGAAGACAGTTTGGAAGCATTCACCAAGAAAATAAAGCAGCCAGTCATAAGACTATATATTAATCAATTTACATGACCTATTCAGAATATAAGGCATCAAAAACTTGTTTTGATACAAGATTCCCCTGCTCAGGCTGGACTGGCTGCCCTCATTTTCTAGGTGTGGGTGAGCTCAAAAATCTGTCCCATCACAGACCTCCATCTCTAGACACAATTGAACCACCCTTTCTGGGAGATGCCTCCCTGAGTAGGGACCCTAATTTCTTGCCTGGGGCAGGGACTGGGAGGACGGCATTCCTGTGCTAATTTTAGGATGATTTTCTGCTGAGGACCTCTATCAAACTGTGACAACTTCCCCAAGACCCCCTGCCTGCAGGATAGGAAAGCAGCCTTTAACTCACCTAGATTAAAGACTCTACAAGCTTCCCACTTGGACCACCCCTCTGCTGCTGGAGGTTCTGCTCCCATTCTTTTTTAATCTTTCTGCCCCTCTTTTTCAGTCTTTCCTCAATAAACTGCCTGTCAATAAACTCTGTCCCGTCTTTTATCCACACGGTCTGTGGTTTCATTCTTAAAGCCCTGAGACCAGAGGCTCGACATAGACATTCCAACAAGAGTTTTATTTCAGATTTTCTTACGACTATTTGGATCATGGAAACAGCTTTTTTTTCCCCTCCGTTTTCATTATATTAGACTGCGTATACCTTCTCTGCTGTTATTTGTAAATGACAAATATCAGGAACAATTATATCTGATTACAAGTTTTGAATGTTCTTAAGTTTTTCCCTTATTGATCCATGCATTCAAATGAAAACAAGAGGGTCCATAGACATTAGCCTTCATCACAAAATGCACAAAACAATTCTAAATAAAGGGAAGTTATTAAATGTGTATTAGGAAAGTTGTCCCACAGGACAAGTACATGTGAAATTGTCTGTTTTTACCTTCCAATATACTCATAGGTGATTTTCAGTGTAAATAAAGAAGGAACGATGGCCATTCATGAGGCAGCTCCTCTTGTTTGTATAAATACAGCAGCTACATATTGTACAATTCTGATATAAAAGTTACTGCTAAATATTGTTTTTCATCTTGTCAAAAATTATCTACCAAACACCCACTACACAAAACACACCTAGCTGTGAGCTAGAAAAAGAGGCAATGCCATGAAGGCTATGTTAAACAGTTCGATGAAAATATTTCAGATCGTACATGAAGTCAGCACATTGTGCCCCATGATTGCACTAACATACACAATTATGATTTAATAAAAATTAAAAAATAAAATAAAATAAAACATGTTTAAAGATTAAATAAAAAAAAGAAAAAGACAGAGGCAATCCATTCAACCTGCTCTTTGACCTGAGGAGTTGGTGGTCAGGTTCAACTAAAAGAAAAATTTGTAACACTTTATAGTCTTCTTTTCATTCTTTCTTGCCCCTTAACTCTCTGGAGAGGCAGGGAAGAGTTTATTTTGAGTCTTGTCACATTAATTTTTCTGTCTCTTCTAAATGAAAGTGTTCTCCGCACTCCATAACAGACAGAATGTTCTTCATCTGCATACGAAGAAAACAGGCCTGCAGCCAGTCCACGAATCCCTCTAGGAAGTTTTAGTCAATTATTGTGGGACTTCGGAAACACTGCGTGGCTACAGCAGAATGGATAGTGTCTTTCCACAGAAAGAAGAATCAATAAAGACTACAGCAAAGGGAAAAGGCAAAGTACTATAGGTTCTTAAATGAGAATTGATTTCTACCATTGACCATGGAACAAGCTCATCAGTAACATTACATTGAGAAGGAATCTAATTGTTTCTTCTTAAGGTAGGGTTTGAACTTGGAAGGTAAGTATAAGAGGGAAATCAATCCTGTTATCACAAGTAACTTAGTCGTAGCATACCAATTCAAGAAAATGCAATTATTTAAGAGCCCATTGTAACCACTCAATGGATATCACCTCAGAAAGTCAGCTACATTCCTCAGAAACATGAGTTTAATTTTTAATTCTTTCTGTTCTCACATAGGTACCCAATCGCTTGAGACATCTTTAATACCTCTCAGTCACACAGTAAATGAGACACAAAGAAAAGGTGTGAGTGAAAATTCATAAGTAAAATTGACTGACCACATTGATGATATCTTCACATAAGGAAGGGAACAACAGGTTATTATTTACTTAACATTTATTTAAACATAATAAAGTTACATGTTTGTAAACAAATATCTTTTTTGTGTCTTCTTAGTTTAAGGAAAGCATTGTGATTTGGTTAAGCTTTTCTAAATACGTATTGTTTACTTTATTTTGCTTTCACAGTAGCCTATAAAAGTAGGCAACTGTGGTGGGGTGGAAACAGCAGTATCATTAATAACAATAATGGTAACTGTAGAACTATTCTAGAGATGCATTAATTGAGAAAAATGTAAACAAATTACATCTTTTACTAGCTGAGATATACAGCTAGAAAGGCATACATCTGGATAATAAACTCACCTCTTTATGCTCCATATCTCTGGATTCGAACTACAACCTCTAACAAATTCCATTTTCATTGGAGTAGGTAAATATTTCAGAAGGATATTTACATCTCTGAAAAATGCATTCCTAGTTTGGGTTATATATAATATTTACATTCTATTTTGGGCACAGGAATGTCCTAAATAGATTGTTGTGCTACCTAAATGGGATAAAAGGTATTAAGAATAATAAATTTAAGGAGGAAAAATACTAAAAAAAAGCATATTAATGTTTAAGCCTCCTTTATCTTTAATTATTTTCTAGATACTAAACGTTATTCCCATTTTTTTTTTTGAGTAAGGTAACTGTGAGATCTGTTCCCTATGGAAGAACCATTAATATTAACAAAGTGGAAGTCACATTAGTAATTCTCCTTTTACCTCATCTGTCATTAATGTAACCGGCAAACTATGAAATACAAATATATTATTGTCTCCAAATATAAATGTCTGCGTGTGTGTACACATTCCTAATGCATTTAGATTTATCAAAAAATTATCAAACACCAACAATTAGGGTAACATTAAGAATAGAAATGACGGGGTGGTGCCTATGGCTCAACGGGGTAGGGTGCTGGCCCATATGTTAGAGGTGGCAGGTTCAAACCCAGCCCCAGCCAAAAACTACAAAAATAATAATAATAATAAATAAGCGAGACTCTGTCTCAAAAAAAATAAAGAAAGAAAGAATAGAACTGAGAACATTTAGTGAACAAACTCAACACCAAACAATGTGCCCGTTGTTTTTATATTTCTAACAAATTCCTTTCAAGATACCATCGAAACAATTTGCCCCAGGAGTAAAATGAAAATAAAAAAAAAGATTAAATAACTTGACTTATGTCTTGCAGCTAGCAATTTTCAGAGTTTATATTTCATGATACCTAGTACCTCCTAGAGATCATTTATCCCACAGCAGTAGCTGAAAGGAAAAAGAAATATGCATTTAGTACCAGCTATTGGAGCAATAGGACTAACCACTACCACAGTTGTCTCATATTAACTATCAAATCCTAACAAGGTAATGGATCTTCGCTCAACAAGCCTAATCTCAATAATTCTCCAGCTTCTCAAAGAGGCATAAGATCCATATCCCATTACTGTGTCACCTCGATCCATTCTGCGTTGTCCAGTTACTAACATGGTACTATTTCTTCCTTCTCCCATGCTGTGGTAGAATACGTTACAGTGCTTGCAACATTTCCATTGTAAGCACTTCTACTTCTTAAAACAAATACTTGAGCATCAAAGCAAGAAACAAGGATTGCCTGACAGCACAATCGTGGAAAATTCTTGGATTGGTGTTAGAAATCAGCAATTCAGTGTTTCTGAAATTCATCATGTATAGTAGAGTTCAATATAAAAGAAAGTGCAAAGTATATTTTTACTGTGGATAATCCTAATCCCTGTGAAATTAATCAATCACACATTCCCTTCAAGGAGCAAGAGCTAAGTAGGCACAACGGTCAGTTTTTATAAGTAAAGTTTCAGGAAGTTCACTATAATTACAGAAGCATTTCAGGGAAAGAAGTTCATTTAGGTGTCTGCCCAGTTATTATTGTAACAACAAGTTACCAAAAGTAAGTAGTCTAAATAAAAAAAGCCTTAAATGGTAATAAGGCTGATTTGAAATACAGGATAGGAAATGCTATGTCTAAAATTTGATTTCTTAATCTTCAACAATTTTATACAATTTAATAATAACTTCTAGCACCACAACTTTCATAATAGAGCTAGCCTTTCACTATTATAATTGAAAATATGTAGACTAAGGATTTAGTGAAATTGACTACAAAGCTAAATTGTAAATAACTCCTATTAGTAATGGGTTTTGACTTCTATCAAAAATATTTTGGTGATTAAAGATAGTAGCTAAGGTCTTGTTATTTCATGAACATGTTAACATCAGTTGACATAAGAGCTATAACTGTATTGTCAAGGTCTTGCTTTGTGTCCTAGTGTGGACTTCCATGACAGATTCTGCTCTTGACCACCATTCTTCATGTTAGGAGTATCTGATTCTGGTTCCAAGGAGGCCAAAGAACAGGGAAGAAAGCAGGGATCTATAACAGGAAATCTGCCTGGGAAAAGAAAATAACATAGAAATATGCCATTTCAGGGGTAGTAAATCAGCAGGAAAGACCACAGTTTACAAGGATCCTTAGAAAAGGTGACTCTGGTATGAAATTATAGAATTTATGATGTTTGATGTGGGAGATGCCACTTGAAAGTGGGCATCTCTGACTGTATACCTAGGCGATTAGGCAGTATCAACATAAATTAAAAATAATCCATCTCTGATGGAACAGAATATCATATCTGATATTGAGAAAAAGTCACTAGCCAGAGTCCAAATAGGAGCAACACTTAAAAGAGTTAGTTGCAATTAAAGAAGGAAATGGCTAGGCTCTTGATCACGACCTCTGAGAGTTGTATCCCAAGAACAGACAATCCAGCCACATGCGAACTCCTTGACTAGAGAACAACCCCACACCTGCACTTCTTCTTCTTCCTCATTGGTGACCTGAGCCTAGGAGATGGGCTCACTTTGTTAACCTGGGCGCCATGGGGTCTACAGAGATCTCGTCTCTAAGTCCCAGACATCTCTAAGGCCTAGTGAAAAGAATGAGTATTTCCTCACCTGTGAAATGAGGCCAATTAATAGAACCCTAGCCTTAGAGAGGGGATTTATTTTGTGTCCTTCAGAACTTTATGTTATTGGCTTTTACAAAGAATTCTATGTCTTTAGGAGTGCTTAGGAGGGATATTGCTGAGGAGGAAAAAAAACTCTTAATTTTACTCAGAACTAAGAATTGTATTGGCTATTTGGGGTGTTTCCATATGAAACAAAATCCTACTTTTTCAAGTTCTTCAAAGTATGATATTGGTGCTAAGACGGAGAGTGCACTATCTATTTTATAAATTCTGCTAGTCCAAAATTATTAGCATAAATTTTATTTAACGTGAAGAATTTCCAAATGCACATTTAGGCAGTTAGATATTCAAATTGCTCTTAACTTTTTTTAATACAATAACCTTTATAAAAACAAGAATTCATGAAGGAAGATGTTTGTATTTCGTGACTGTTTTCAATACTCAAGAGAGATTCCTTGCAATACCAAATTATCTTAACAAAGATAAATTTATGAATTAGGAACAGTTAACAAAAACTTGGCAGACCTAAATTAGTGTATATTCTTTTTTGCATTGTCCTGAAGTCCAATTCTGGATCCAAGACTGTTCTAAATATTGAAGGTAATAATATGGTTTCTTAAGCTATTTTAGAGGCATGAAGTAACATATATTGAGTGCGTAAGAGGTAAATTGTATTATATATCATATCCTAAATACGCCAAGCCTGAGTGATTTTAATTGTTCATTTAGTAAGCTCTTTGGAATTTCACATGTATTTTAAACGAGCTGGTGATTGAGAGTATATATTTTATTAGTGCTATTAAATATTTCACCGGCATTTATTGTAGTTGAGGCCAGTCCTGGCTTCATGACACAAATGGGTGACATGAAATGATTAAATATACATTTGAAGCACCTAAACAGTGTTTTCTGTTATCTCATTGAAATTCTGTCACAATTTGTTATTTAAATACCATACAATAGTGTTAGTGTATCAGAGAAAAATTAAAAATAGGCTCAACAGCATAGCCTCCATCCCTGGGGAGCTATATAACTCTTTGATTCAGGCAGGGAACACATGTATTAATGGTGTGGACTAATAATTTCACAATTTAAACCATTTGTTACATCATGTGGGAAAAAGTTATTAAGCTGGCCACAGACCATTTCTGTATATTTTATATAGGGAATCAGCATGTTAGTAATAAACCTTTATACAGGAACAAATGATATATGTAGAAACTTAAGTGTCAAACACTGTTTTCTCTTCTTCCAAGAATTTGAAAAGTGTGTTTCTTTAAAATTAATTCTAACATATAAGTTATATACACTGAACACTCATTTTGAAAGCTATTACAAAATTTCTCAAAATAATCTATATTCTAGTACCTTACAATTCTTATCATTCACTGAATGTACAGACTTTTGAATAGCTTAATTGATTTCATTAATTTTTTCAGTACTTAACATTCAAATAACATGTTTCATATTAGTAAAAGAATAATTGGTTTCTCAGGTATACTAAGAGAGACTTTCTTGCTTGGAATCAATATTTGAAATATTGGCAGAGATATTTCAATTTGTAATTTTAAAATGTGGAAATTTTATGAAAAATGCAAGTCATTAAAAACTAGAGATGTATTGCCAATTTCTGACATATGACTTGTACTCATGAGTGAAATATACAATGTACAATCACTTACAAAAAGAACATTTTGGTTTACATGTTGATTTAAGTATTCAAAAGTGTAATTTGCTTTTGCATAAAATAGGATTACCATAGACCATAAGATTTTGATGACAAAGGAAAATAAGCTTTTAATGATATCTAAGTTAATATAATTATATCAGTAAAAGAATAAAAACAATGTCTACATCCAATCCAAATGCCTGAATGAGTAGTATTTCATTTCAGCAGTAATGTAGCCAGGCTTACAAACCTGTCTCTGTGTTAACTCCATTTTCTCCCTTTTGTCTATTCTTACAATGGTAAAACCTTCTTTTTGCGATCAAAGAATACCTCTTCTATTTTTATTCGGATCCCCACCCCCACCTATTCCATGCTCAAAGTATTTGTTAACCCTGTCCATCTACTAAAACCTATTTAAGCTGGAAATTAAAATTTTTTCATTTCCTTGCACAAATTATGTTACCTAGAAAAATGCAAGGAACAAGAATTTGAAGACAAGAAAATTTTAGTATATTTCATTGCTGAGTTAGTAGTGTTTCAAAAATGAAACACTAGACAAAATCCTATTGTATTATATATTATGTGTAAAATCGTGTTTCTTACCTCAAAGAGGTGGTGACCCCCTGCTATTCAGTGTGATATTCAACAGAACACCCCCCATGTAAGGCAACCTCAAATTTTTTGCATTGAAAAGTGGAGTTTCTATGATATTCAACACACCACATTTGCTTTCCCCGTTTGACTGTCACGTGATTCATGCCATCATAACGTGAGTCAATGTTCTACAGTTAAGAAGGTCTTCCTCTTTGGCCAGGTTCTGGAGGATGACTAGGGGTCCCCAGATAATGGCACACCACACATTGACAAAACTCCAAAAAGTTCACTGGCTTCTCATTGCTTGTTTTATGCAGCTTCCAAGAATTTTGTAAGATCAATTTGAGACAGAACAAAAGAGGGCTTGAACATCCTTTCTTCCCAAGGATTGATGCCCAATACTGATGAGTGTTGCCATCAGCTCCGTCTACGCCTCCCAGGAAATGGTTATGCACTTTGACCATGTTTGGCTGCTGAACGTGAATCTTCTTTTTCAGTTTCTGGGAACAATGTTTAACAAAACACAGGGGATCCACACCAGCGCCGGATGAGGTTGTCATTTCATCTGAGGACAACATTGCCTTTGCCATCAATTTCATAATCAGGTGTGTCTCCTGCTCCTCTTCAGAGCTACATCTGATTCCAATGGAGCTTTTTTTTTTTTTTTTTTTTTTTGGCAGTTTGGCAGGGGTTGGGTTTGAACCCGCCACCTCTGGCATATGGGGCCAGCACCCTGCGCCTTTGAGCCACAGGCGCCGCCCTCCAGTGGAGCTTTGTCCGTGTTATCCTTTCCCACTGTACCTGCCACCTGATGTCACATTGAACCAAGCTTGTCACCTTCGTAGGTACCTCACTAAACTCAAGGACAAGTGATCCCTGACACTGCATTGCTCAAGTTTAGTATTTGAGTTTTTATCCCCATATGGCAAAATGAGGAATCATGCATTCATCAAAGCTGACTTCTGTTTCATTTGGGATCAATGTCAAACGTCTCCCATTCAACATGCTTATAAGAGTTCCAACTTGGAAAACTGGAAAACATGTTCATTGGGTCCAAATTCGTACTGCCATCAACACACAAATCAGAAAATACAGTTCAAATTAGTCACGTCTCCTGGCAGCCCTTACAAGTACCTAATGCTCATCTGTTCGTTGTTCCCAAAAGATACGCCTTCTAGGAATTGAGAGGCAACCACTCAGGAAATTAATTCTCAGAAAACATTTGAATTCGGACCTCGCCCAGCCACGATTTACACCCTTACTTGCAGCGTATAATTTGGAGTACATGATAATGAGTTCAACAATCTCGTCAAGAAAAAGTTCAAGAATTTCTGTGGGAGTTTTCATCTTGGTGAAGAAATCATTCTGTGGCTCTGTAACTCTGCCCACGACAAGCTGTGCAGTTAGGTCAGGTTTTTTACATCTGTGAACCACCTTTGTCACTTTCTTTTTCTTTGATAGAGGAGATTGCTGCCCAGTAGATGGAACTTCATTGTCAAGGCCGGCGTCTCCAGGTGCTTGTGAGGGATCACCTGAGTCAGACCCAGCATCAGAGTCTTCTGCAATGAGATCTGAAGGTGCAAGCAGCAAAGAACTTGCAGATTATTGATTGTTCCACTTCATCTCCCAAGTCTGCATCAGAAACAGATGCTGAAGCGTTTCTAGGTTATGGTATCACTGTTGCCCTCAATCCTATGCTGTCATCTGTCTCTAACAGGTCAGTTACTTCATGTAAACTTAGGGTTTGAGACACCTTGAGACTTGTAACATGATTTCAACTAAAAAATAAAAGGGAAAAAGATATTATTAGTCCTAGTGGTGAGTGTCTTGCCTACTGCTCCAAAATTGGAACATGCAAAATGTCAAATCTGTAACTTCAGAATATTCTTTTTATAGCACAATAGCATGACTAGTATAGAAATGGTAGCAAAACATTACTAGTATAAGATGTAGTGCAGTAAAGTTGTGTTTACCAGTCTGCGGATGATTCTTTACAATTTTTCTGAAAATTCACGTTACTTTTTGACAAGCTCCCAACATCCCCGTACCTGCAGCAGTGACAAACTCTGTGACCTGTGTGACATCTGCCTCAGGAGGAAGACAGTGTGATGAATCAGACCTTGGCAATGACCTTGAGCAGCAGGATATAAATAACGCACGTGGCGCTACTGTCCCAGTAGTGGACCATGAGGCTTAAAATAAGGCTTTTCCTGGATTGTCACTAACAGCATTAAACTATGGTTTGCTAATACCACTCACTAAAGGTAACACCTAAAAATGAAACAAATACAAAATGAAACAAACTGTTTCCTTTACCCACCACCCCCAACATCCCTGTAGTTGCTACTTGATCCATTATTGTCTCGCTTCTGCTTCTGCTACAGTCCGATAAATCTCGTCTCATTGAGGGGACCTTTGCCTAGATTTGCCTCATTCTGCCTCCCAGAAATATGATGAAGTGGTAAACTAATCCTTTCTTTATTGGAAAACAGTGTGTGTGTTTGTGTTTGGTGAGGAGAGGCAACGTCAAATATATGACTTTTCCTTTTTCCATTTACTTCCTGAGGTTTTTCTTGGTTTCTATTGCTACCCCCTCCTACATAAAGCTTCCACATATCTGGTTTCCCCAGATGCCAACTTGAGTCATCCTCCTTTGTCTTTGAGGATTTGAACCCTGGTGGTGCCATACATGCCTACAGATATAAAGACGCCGCTCTGGTGATGTTGCCATAATTAATTTACCCATCCCAAGGTTCTTCTCTTGATTCTTTCTTTGTATGCCCCTATGATCTCTCCAAAGCATCAGTGTTTCAGCACTCCCATTGATCTATCCATCCTCTTTTATTCATCTTACAGTCATAATTTTAGTCCATATCACCACCATTTTTCTAAACTTGGCTAGTACCTCAAAACTATTTTCTTTGCCTGTATTTATCTTACATACCAATAAATTTTCCATCCACCTGCCAAAGCAACACTAAAATATAACCTCATCATATCTATTTACAGTTTAAGTCTTCCTACGACTTGGAAGCAGCCCAAGTGCCTGTTGACCCATGAATGGACTAACAAATTGTGGTATGTGTATGCCATGGAATATTATGCAGCCATTAAAAAGGTGGAGACTTTGCCTGTTTTATGTTTACATGGGTGGAGCTGTAATATTCTTCATATTCTTCTTAGTAAAGTATCTCAAGAATGGGAAAAAATACCCAATGTACTCAATACTATTATGAAATTAATATATAACCACTCACACTTTCATATGAATGATAAAACACAATTATAGCCCAGAAAGAAGGAGAGAAGAGGAGGGTGAGGAGAGGGGTAAGGAGTGACTGAGTGGAGGGAGGGTAATCGGTGGGACCTCACCTACTGTGCATATTGCAAGGACACATGTCCAATATATTAAGAATAGAGTATAAATGTCTTAAACACAACAATTGAATAAGTGAGGTGACGGCTATGTTAACCAGTTTGATGTAAGCATTCCGAAGTGTATATAAAATCAGCACATTGTACCCCATAAATGGAGTAATGTATTTCTGAAATAGCAAATATTCTTATAGTTCCAGCTTTTCACTGAAATACAAAGAAAACATATAAAATATTATTGTTTCTTATTGTTAATGAACATGCTGTTATTATATTTATAATTTTGCACATACTACATCAGCTTATACAACAAGCATTTACTACATTCTGTGGGTATTTTAGCCTATAAAATGAAAACATTCATATCGTGAGAAAAAAGAATGAAAACTGTTATGTTTTTAGGCATGTAAGGAATATGTATTTTTAACTTTGTTCTTTTGTATACAAGTTTTGTTATGACTTGGGGTAAAAAGCTGTCACTGTATAATGTCTAATCAGATAGAAAGTTAGCTCTTCTCCCAAAGATATTCTGCATTAGCCAAATAATTTTAATAAGGATATTTTAAGAAGCAATATGGTTCAGGTTTGTGTCTAGAGTTGCAGTTTTGACTGGGCAAATTGTTGAGGTTTCAGCAGCTGTGACTTTCCCCATTTTAGTTTCCATATTCTACTATGTGTTGAAGAGAATTGATTTTGGTGTTCCATGGAAATTTTGTCATCACCCCACATGACCAATGAATGTCCTGTCAATCTCATCTTTCATCTTCACCCTTCATGTACCTTTAAGTTTAAAATGCTTGGGTTGGAATAGCAAACTCTGAAGACTGGGCTGGTAACCACACACCCGCTCCTTCTGTACTGCCTGTAGGGTGACCCCCTAAGTAGTGTATTTTTCACATTCTCACTTGCTTTCCTTCAGCCTGTCTCTGTCCTGGAAAGTTTATAATGGACTCGGCTAAAATAGAGAGCCCTAAACTAGACAAAAGACGAAGTAGCTTTAAACAAAACTGAGACTTTCTCTTGGAAATTAGTAAAGAAACAAAAAGAAAAAAAAACTCTTTATAGTTCTTAATATTTCTTTTTTAAAAATATAAAAATAAAACACTGTTCATTTGCTTACTCAACTATTTGTTGGGGAGCTAAGTTGTTCATCTTTTATTTTCACATGTGTAGGATACAGTATTGAACAAAATAGTAATTCATGGCTTTGTAGATTTATAGTCTTGTGGAGGAATTTAGGTGATAAAATTAGCTTCAAAAATGAATTAGTAAGTATGTTATATTAGAACTGCTATTTTAGTGTTACAAAAAATTGTATAGCAAAGTAAGGGAAATCCAGAGTATTAGAATCAGAGAGTAAAGGTTGTTATTTTAAATAGGGTGGACAGAATAGGCCACTTTGAGAATAAAGATGCCCTTTGATCAAACACATAAAAGAGTTAAGGCATCTGATAAGGGAAACATCTGTGGGAAGACAGTTACAGAGAAAGGACACAGGACAAAGGCCCAGAGGTGAGCGCTGGCCTCACGTATGAAAAGAACATAAAGCCGAGTGTGCCTGGAAGGCAGTGATGAATGAAGGAGTGTTGGAGAGTGAGTTCAGAAGTAAAGTAGCGGTGGTGACAGATTGTGGGTTGTGGACGTTTGTGGACTTTAGATTTCATGTTGAGTAAAACTGACAGCCATTTCAAGAATTTAAATAGAGGTACAGCATGATTTGAATAAGCTGCCTTGTTGAGAAATGACTGTGAGTTGGGGTGAGGGGGAATCAAAATAGAATCAGGCAACATCTTAGGAATTATTGCAGATGAATACATCTATTGTGTACAACTGAGAGTTAGCAGTGGAGGTGATTAAAAGGTGGTCAGTTCTGGAAATGTTTTATAGTTAATAGATGAGATTCCAGTGAAATTTTCTGATGCTACCATGTGGCAGATGCTACAAATGACAGTATCAGCTATAAAGAATGTTACCAAAGTTTTAGATCTGGGTACCTAGAGAACTAGATTTGTAGTAACTGAATTGGGATAGAAAGGATATAGATCAGGGCTCCTCAAACTTTTTAAACAGGGGCCAGTTCACTGTCCCTCAGACCATTTGAGGGCCAGGCTATAGTTTAAAAAAAAACTGTGAACAAATTTCTATGCACACTACACATATCTTATTTTGAAGTAAACACAAAACAGGGGCAGCGTCTGTGGCTCAAAGGAGTTGGGCACCAGTCCCATATACCGGAGGTGGTGGGTTCAAACCCAGCCCCAGCCAAAAACTGCAAAAAAACAAACAAAAATGAAACAAATACAAATACGATATTTAAAATAAAAAAGGAAGGTGCCCCCTATCTGCAAAAAAAAAAAAAAAAAGACCTCCTAACTTCAGAAAAAAAGGCCCCCCCTTAACCACAAAAAAAGGCCCTACTAACTGCAAAAAAAAAAGACCTCCTAACTTCAGAAAAAAAGGCCCCCCCTTAACCACAATAAAAGGCCCTACTAACTGCAAAATAAAAAAAAAAAAAAAAAAGACCTCCTAATTTCAAATAAAAAATAAATCTTAACTTGTTTTTACCTCAGTCCTCAGGCAGCAGCAGGCTTTGCACAGTCAAGCTCGTGACTCCTCCGATCACAAGTCTCAGTCTCACCCGAGACTGAGGAGGAGTCAAGATACAGAGAGAAGGAGGGGAGTTGGAGAGTATGCGCACATTCCACACATGCGCACTGAAGCCCGAAAAGAGTTGGCTGCTAAGCAGGACAGGCACCCGTGGCAAAAACACCCGGCGGGCTGGATAAATGTCCTTGGCAGGCCACATATGGCCTGTGGGCCAAAGTTTGAGACCTCTGATATAGATGAAATAGCTTTTGTTTGCTTATTCTGACAGTGACAATGGATTCACCTCAGTTTTATGTATTTGGAGTTTGAGATACCCTGTTAGATTTCAAGTGGACACACTTCATTTATGATTGTGAGATCAATGATTTATATTCGTAATAACAGTTAACAGTGACTTAGCACATCATGCTGAGCATTGCTTTAAACTCAATATTTTTCAAAGAAGACACATCCATACTGTTCAAAATTGATTTTCACAAAAATATTTTGTTTGACAATTTCTTATTCAAAGGCATTGAGGCCAAGATTTTAGATTTCAGGAATTATCAGAATAATATAGTTAGCATGTATGCATACCTTCTAGCGTGATCCAGGGTAGCGTTATTTAATTGAACATATAAATATATCTACAGTAAAACATCAGTGTTCAGGGCGGTGCCTGTGGCTCAAAGGAGTAGGGCACCCACCCTATATGCCAGAGGTGGCAGGTTCAAACCCAGCCCTGGCCAACAACTGCAAAAAAAAAAAAAAAAAAAAATCAGTGTTCACAGTAATAGGGATACATAAAGAACAGTCCAGGTCAGTTAACCTCCAAAAAAGTTCAACTTGCATTAAATTTTACTGCCAGATGAATTATTGAAAAACTTTAGATTTTCAGAAATTGTTGTTTTTGAGAATTTTAGATAAAACCCTATAGATGTACATTAAGTGTACAATTTTAGAATCCTAAAAACACAAAGGTGATGTTGACAAGCTACCCCTTCCTATGGGTGAATTCTTTCTTTGGATTACAGCTTAGAACAGAGAATTTCCTTATGCTTCAGACATGACATATAAGCTTCATGTTTATTTAGGTCATTTTGGGTATTTTATGACATATGTGCTTTGAGTGCACATTTTAAAGTGTTATCCCTAAAGCTTTTATTAGAAAATTAAGGTTTATGTGGTCTAATGGCCAATACTAGATTTCAATGCCTATAGTAGATTTTATTACTCTTTAAGAGAAGTAATAGCCTATAATTGTTAAGAATAAATGGGTCTGGGTATAGTGGCTTAAGCCTGTAATCCTAGCACTCTGGGAGGCTTAGGCAGGAGGACTGCTTGAGCCCCAAACTTTAAGGTTCCTGTGAGCTATGACGGTGTCACTGTACCCAATGTGAGTGGAAAGAGGAAAACTCTGTCTCAAAATTAAAAAAAAATAAGTGAATGTGGAATAATACATAGCTATGCACAAGAACTTACAAAGTAGAATGTTTGTACATTTTCTAAACATTTTCTAAACATTTGTCTATACTCATACTAATTAAAAATTCTTTAGAATGGAATATTAAAAAAATAACCTTAAGTATTGGACTAAGTAAAAATCTTTAAAGAACACAAATGATTTCTATGAAATATTAAATTCAGCAGAATATTTTTTAAAAAATTGTAAGTGTTACATGTCAATGTTGTGTGTGGGCATACTGAACTCCAAGTAAAATGAAAAATCCACCTTTTCTCAGTATATTACAGGGAACAGTCTAGTATTCTACAGAATATTTCCACTGTCCTAAACATCTTCTCCTCCCACGTTTTTAACACATTACTATTGTGTTTGAAATGCTGTGTGGCGTAGTTTACATTTTCTTTTCTCAGGATACCAAAGTTCTTATTTAATAAGAATACCCTCCTTCAGGAAGGTATTTCTTTGTCTTTCTAAATACAAAGATATTGTACTCTATCTACCGTGATTTTAGGAAATACGAGAAATGAATAAATGATTCAAAACCATAAAAAAAGGAGAATTAGAAGGTGAAATCGATAACTATCATTTTACTCATTCACTCACTTTGTCTTTCCATAAATACATACCTATTGTCTAGCACTTTGTGACAGGGACTCTCATAAGTACTGAGCAATATGACTAATACAGATGAAATTCCTATGCTTTGGGTAAAAGACAAAATAAGTAAATAGTTAAATAAATACATTCATGTATTACGATGAATTTTCCAGCAAATTGCAACTCACTATAAGAGGAAAACACGTCACAGGGAGATTTTCCAGATCACATGGTTACAGAAAATCCTGAACTGAGACCAGTGAAGGGGCAAGTTCAGGGGCAAGTTCCAGGATCAGATCAGGGGCAAGTGAAGAAGTGAATCATGCATATGTCTCGTGAAGGAGCACTCCAGATTTATAGGACAGAAATCACCCAGTCCTGCTCCTTGGGAAACTCGGGGCTTGACACGTACAAAAAGTGTTATAAAGATAATGTTGCTTCAGTGAAGCATCAGAGATGAAGTCTGAATAGGAAAGAAGAACCAAATAAGGTTGTGCTTTTATACCATTAAGACCTTGGAATGTTCCCTGAGTGTAGTGAAAATCCGTGAAAGGTTTAAGTAGGCACATGACAAGATGCAGCTAACACTTTCTAAAATATAATTATAATAGATGGCGTAGGAAATGGGCAGGAGTGACAGCGGAGGGGTGGCTTGACAGGCTACAGCAGCAGTCCTGGTAGGATGGAACAGTATCGTGGGCAACCATGTCATTGAAGGGGGTAGTGAGAAGTGGTTTGATTCAAAACACAATCTGAAGATAGAAGGAACAGGGCTGGTGTAAGGATTTAGTAGGAGGTGTTAAGGAAAGATAGAAACTAAGGATAACTTCAAGTTTATAAATGAGTTCATCGTGTAGCTATTATTTGGATGAAGATATGTAGGGAAGATCCCTTTTTTCAGGTAGCTGAGAAGGGAAAAGATTGTTTTCCTTTTACGGCCTAAGTTGGGGAAGAGGTACCAATGTATTACAGCAGCGTGCGTGCACATTCCATCACACGATGATACAATTTGGAATAAACAAATACTGTCTCAGAGAAATAATGTGGAGAAACGATTGAAAGTTTAGTTGTGGGTATGAGATAGGGAAACGGAATATGTCTCCTAATGGGCAACTTGTCTCAAATCTAAAATTGACTCATAAAGGGCACGGGGGAGAGTCAGGAGGCATATTTGCCAATTCCTGGTAGGGAAAATTATTTTAAATGGGGACTCATTCGTGAGGGTCTGTATCTGACTTGAATTCTATGAGTTTTGCAGTACTAAAAACTGTACAGGACCATTTGGAGACCTGGGATATTGTTGTACTAACCTACATAACTCGGGTCGGAGAAAGTGCACTGCTGAGCATCAGAGATGGGATCCTGGGGAGACCTCAGTCTGTTTGAGCCTGAATCGAGTTTCCCAACAGGTTAGGGGAAATTTACAAGCAAGGTGCAATTTTTTTTAATTAAATCATTAATGCATTTATGTGGTACAATGCACTGATTTTTCTATACAATTTGGAATGCTTACATCAAACTGGTTAACATAGCCTTCACCTCACTTACTTAATTAATGTGTTAAGATATTTACACTCTACTCTTTATAGATTTGGCATGTACCCTTGCAATATACACCATAGATGAGGTGTATTTGCCCTCTCTCCACCCACCTTCTCCCCTCCCCTCCCCTCCTCTTCCTTCCTTCATCCTGGACTTATAGTTGTGTTTTATCTTTCATTTGAAAGTTTGGGTGATTATCTATTGGTTTCAAAATAGTCCTGAGCACATTGGATACTTTTTCTTCCATTCTAGAGATGCCTTACTAAGAAGAATATGTTCCAGCTCCATCCATGTAAACATGAAAGAGGTAAAGTCTCCATCTTTCTTTAAGGTTGCGTAATATTCCTTGGTGTACACAAGGCAGAGATTTAAAGGTTATTTAACATACCAGAGTGAACTGATGAAAGGGATAGTTAAAATGTATTTTA
>CAUYRH010015606.1:0-25780 GCA_963574655.1 Perodicticus potto | reverse complement strand
TCACAGCTCACAGCAACCTCCAATTCCTGGGCTCAAGCGAGTCTCTTGCCTCTGCCTCCCAAGTAGCTGGGACTACAGGCACCCGCCACAATGCCCGGCCATTTTTTGGTTGCAGCCATCATTGTTGTTTGGCAGGCCCGGGCTGGATTCGAACCTGCCAGCTCAGGTGTACGTGGCTGGCACCTTAGCCCGTTGAGCCACAGGCGCCGAGCCAAAGAAATGTATCTTGTTTGGTTTAACATGTTTACCTTTGCAGGTAGCAGTGGTTTTTGAAGCATAATTTCAGAGGGCTTCGATAGCTTCCTGTAACACTGGGAAGGTGGACTAGGGGTAGTGTGAACATGCTCAGAAATATATACATATGACGGAGCGGGGGATGCACAGTGTGCCTCCTTCCCGGCGTGGTTTATTATTTCTTATTTATATTCTCCTTTCCACATTACACATAACCCGACATGCAATGCCACATGCGCTAACAGAGAAAATTGGCATTCATTTGGTCATTGCATTTTATGAAATGCATTGTCATTAGGGAAATCCTTAGGTCAAAAATATACCCACACGGACATCTCAGCTGTCACCTCAGATCCTCTCAACATTTCTCCGGAATGGATACGTTAATTGGGAAGCTAGCAGGTCAAATCTTAGAAAACTGGCAAAAAGAAGTTTGAGCTAAGCTTTGAGTTGGATTGTAAATGACAAGGCTTGAAATGAGGACGTTTCCGTGTTTTAATGTGCTTTTGTTCTTTATTTTTAAATTAAAGGATTCTCATCGTTTTGGGAAGCACCTGAGACAAGCCATGAATGACATCGTCGCTTTGTTTGGGCTCAAGTCCAACTTCAAAAAGTAATTCCTTTAGAGGTGCTGGGAAGGAAAATGAACTCTTCTGAGACAAACCAAATGAAAAATAGGTGTTCATTCTGATTGTGTCATAGCTCAGGATGAAAAATTGCTCTTAAAAAAACTCAGAAGTTTTCCTTCCAGAAAATGTTGCTGTTTTTGTTTTCCTACGTCAGTATGTGAACCGGATAGTTCCACCGTGTGAAGCATAACCCTGCTACCAGGCTTGTCCTCCCTTTGTATCGACTTGTATTTATTAAGGGATTAAAACATCATTGAACTAATTAGAGAACTAGTAGGGTTGTGACTTCACACAAGTTGGAAGTGGAAATGGCACACTTCCTCAGTGGTGACTGAATACCTGGTATTTAAGGGCATTTAATGTCATCGGAGCAGTATAAACATTGTTTTGTTAAAAGGAAAAAGTGTTGTTCACGTTTTTGGTGTCAACAGTTAAAGCTAACACACTTGTAACGCACTAACATGAAATGCTGTATTTTTGGAAGCAGGTTTTTGTCACCATGGGTAACTGTCATCATCTGGTTTGGGAAGCTGTATCTGCCTCTCCATGTTCAGAGCAAGCAGGATACCACGTCTTTAGTTTTACTGTTTTGCGTGTCTTCAAAAGCCAGTGCCTTAAAAGTGTGAAAGGCCCTAGATAAATGTAAGGGAGACCAATGAGAGTTTTATTTTGTGAAATTTTGGGGTGGGCTTGTGGGTATGTTGTTCCCTTCTCAATTTCCTGGATACGGATAGCCCTAGATGAGTGTTTGCAGTGGTTCCCTCCCTCCCTGAGAAAGACCAATTTCCTCAGGAGGGCCGCGGTGCGGGGTTTTCCTCATTGGACTGCCTGCTTGTCATCATTAAGCTACAAAAGAAATAATGAGTGTGTTTCAGAAGAGGGGGACCAAGGACACGATGGTTCAATGTCAGTGTGTCTGGAGAATTCGTTTCAGAATAAAATCTAATATGTGCCTCAGGATCACAGCCTGCCCAGACTGACAGCAAGCAGAGCATGACATTGGCCACTGAGGCAGGACAGCATGTGAGCAAGGGAAGGGCCCCCCACGGTCAGCAGGGTGCAGCTGCAGACCCCTGTGGTGAGAGGAGCCCCACTCTCGCGTCCAGAGGAGTTGGAGGTAGATTGAAACAGAGGGCTGGGTCATGTTGTTGGGTGACTGGAGTGTCACTAGTGATGGTGCTGGGTTAACCGACCTGTACTTCAGACATGAGTGCCTTTGCCGGGACCATCTGATGACCACACCGCAATTATGCACTGAGACATCTTCAGTATTTAATGTAAAAGAAAAGCATCATGGAATGAAATTCCCACTGCTTCTGGGCTGTCCTGACAAGCTTGGCTGTTTTTTAAATCGTGTATTTATTTTTCTGACCACTTCCTTCTAGCTGGGCTTACCTCCTACAGACTTCTGCGCCCCACTGGTACAAAATCCAGGGCTGAACTGATGGAGCAGACAGAAGATGCTTGCTGAAGAGCACATGTGTTTTATTTATGTACATTTTGTAATGCAAAATTTCCACTCAATGGGCCAAAGATTTTTTTTCCCCACTTAAAAGCAAGAAGAAGTGAAAAGACCAAAAAAAAAAAAAAAGGCAAAAACAAAAAAACAGTAGTATCAGAACCCCCTGATCATCTGTGGTATGCAGCCCCAGAGGGTTTGTGGGGGAAATAGCCCCTCAGCCCAGGGCAAGTGTAGCTTCCAGTCAAAGCTGGCATCAGTCTCTGTCAGAGCCACCTGGCCCGTGCACTGTGGACCACTGAGCAGTCTGTTACTGCAGGGTTCACCCGCGGACGTGAGTGTAGACGTGTTAGCACTTCAGCATATTTGGCTTTATCTCTCAGGTTTTAAATGTTTCAAATGTAGTTGTCGCTAATCAGTGCGGTTATCAATGCAATTTTATATTCCTTCCGAGGAGTTAAGAGTGAGTTTTTATTGTACGTATTGAAAGGGGGAGGTAAGAGTATTATGTATTTAATTTGGAACAAACCATAGTCTTAATGCAGCCATGGTTTGAATTTGTTATGTTGGACTGTTTGTTGCATGTAAATACAATATGCTCTTTGGATGTAAATCTTAGAAACGCACAGTATGGATGTAGGATATCAATAATAAAACATTAATCCCAGTCTACTATTCACCGCTGTCTCTTTGGTTACATTAATAAGAGGAATTATAAATCAGAAACCAAGCTCTGGCACTTGGGACAAAGGTGAGAGACAGATATGCAAAAAAGACCTTGGAGCAGGCAGAGTGGGCAGCATGAGGTTCATAAAGTTGGGAAGAAAAGCTTCTAAGTAGAGCCTGTTAATTTTTGCTTTATATTTATTAGTCCGTTCATTTTCCCCATTGCTCAAAACAGTGCCTGACACATACTAAGTGCTAATGAGTAGCTGCTAAATTAATGCATAGATTGACTCCATTTCTTCAGCTGATTTCCCTTTTTTCGGAGACAGAGTCTCACTCTGTTGCCCCGGACTAGAGTGCTGTGGCATCATCACAGCTCACAGCAACCTCAAACTCTTGGGCTGAAAAGATCCTCTTGCCTCAGCCTCCCAAATAGCTGGGACTACAGGTGCTTGTCTCAATGCCCACCTAGTTTTCCTTTTTTTTGAGACCGCCTCAAGCTGTTCCCCTGGGTAGAGTGCCGTGGCATCACAGCTCACAGCAACCTCCAATTCCTGGGCTCAAGCGAGTCTCCTGCCTCCGCCTCCCAAGTAGCTGGGACTACAGGCGCCCGCCACAATGCCTGGACATTTTTTGGTTGCAGCCATCATTGTTGTTTGGCGGGCCCGGGCTGGATTCGAACCCACCAGCTCAGGTGTATGTGGCTGGTGCCTTAGCTGCTTGAGCCACAGGCGCCGAACCCTATTTTTCTTTTTTTAAAGCAGCAAGAAAACAAAAAAAAAATAACAAAGATCTCAACCCCAAGAGCCACAACTCCCTCTAGAGCTGCTAAACAATTAAAAGGCAAAAAAGGTTTAATCTGACCCCAAAAATACAGAAGTGGGTCCTCCAAGAAAGACACCCGTGTTGTGCAATGGGACCTCAAACCATCACACAGCCATTGCCCATAAAAGTCCTTCCCATGTGCGCCAGCCACCTCAAGCTCTCAGCAAGCCCTCCATACAGGTGGGAATTCAGAACCTTTTCTCAGCAAAGGAGCCAATGCCTTGAGTTTCGAAAACATGACATAGGCTCTGCGCCTGTAGATCAGTGGCTAGAGTGCCAGCCACATACACAGGAACTAGCAAGTTCGAATCCAGCCCAGGCTGTCAAACAACAATGACAACTACAACAACAAAAATAGCTGGGCGTTGTGGTGGGCACCTGTAGTCCTGCTACCCCTGAGGCTGAAGCAAGAGAATTGCTTAAGACCAAGAGTTAGAGGTTGCTGTGAGCTGTGACGTTACAGCACTCAACTCAGGGCGACGGCATCTCAAACAAAACAAACAAACAAAAAGAACAGAACAGAACAGAAAACATGGAATATACATTGAGACAATTTACCCATCAGGACCCAAGGCAGAAAGAGGGGGAGGTCTCAGGCAGCTGGGGTCACACAGGCTGCCACCAACAAAGCACCATTAAGCAAGCCCTGTCACAGACCCCACACTGCTTCACAAAACAAAACCTACTGTGGCTTTATATCACACAGTACTAGGAAGTGCCAAGTCTTCCACCTCACAAGGGGTTTCACTCATTCATTCAGCCAAACACCTGCTTAAGTGTCTACCAGGGACCTGAGCTGACTGGGCCCCAGGGGTCCCTGGAAGAACAAGGGTGGTGTGGAGAGAACATGGAGTGGACACAGCACAGGTTAGAGAGAGGTGGGGCTGAAGACCCTCCCCCATTGTTAGCTGATCCCTAGATTACAAATTCTAAACACTATAAAAATCTGGTGGAAGACCAGTTCACCACCTATTTTATCCACTTTTGGCTGGCTATTGGTATTGTATCAATATGGAGAAGAGAATGGCCTTTAATCACACAGAGAACGAAATGAAGACGCACATATGGTGGTACCTAGAGGAGAAAAGGGATGGAGGGGGCCCAGAGACTCACAGGGAGAAAGCTGGCCTCAGCATCACAGCTGGTCAGGTCAAAGCCAGAAAGCCTGGTTCACCATCACGCACCTCAGCTTCCTCACCTGTGAAATGGGAATAGTACTCACTTCATTGCTAACATCTTCCAAGGACTTCATGAAAGGTAACTGTGAATGTAGTTATTACAGGAAATAAAAATTGTCTAATGAGAGGCTGTCCAATGGGCCAAAGCCCCTTGCAATTCCAGAATCTCTGCTCAAGGTTTTCAGCTTGAATTTAAACTACCACAAGTGGCCCATACCTTGCCTTTTGCAAACTGCCATTTCCCGTGCCTAGGATGACTTATGCCATGAAGCTCCCTGAAGGCAGGCTTAGGCTAATGACAATTTTCACACTTTTTATTACAGAAAATTTCAAACACACTCACAGAAGTAAAGAGACTTGTACATTAATTGCACACCCCCCCATCCAGATCCACAGCCACTGGAGGAACTTGTCTTCCACATGCCACTCCTTTCTTCCACCTGCCACTTGTCTTACATGCCAATCCTTTCTTCCACCTGTCAACTAGCTTTTGTGATGAAGGGCTGAGTATTTATAAGTACATGATAAACCTGAGTACAACGCCACCCTCATACTTTCTTTCCTTTTTTTTTTTTTTTTTGAGACAGAGCTTCAAGCTGTCACCCTGGATAGAGTGCTGTGGCATCACAGCTCACAGCAACCTCCAATTCCTGGGCTCAAGCGAGTTTCCTGCCTCCGCCTCCCAAGTAGCTAGGACTACAGGCGCCCGCCACGACGCCCGGCCATTTTTTGCTCAGGTGTACGTGGCTGGCGCCTTAACCCATTGAGCCACAGGCGCTGAGCCTTTTTTTTTTTTTTTTTGAGCCAGTCTCACTCTGTCCCGTTTGGTAGAATGCCATGGCGTCATAGTTCACAGAAACTTCAAACTCTTTGGCTCAGGAGATCCTCTTGCCTCAGTTTTTCTGTTTTAGTAGAGACAGGGTCTCACTCTTGCTCCGGCTACCCGCCCCCCCCGTGGCCTCCCAGAAAACCAGGATTACACATGTGAGCCACTGTGCCCAGTTTCATACTTTCAGCAACTTGCCAACCATCCCTCACTCTTTTTTCTCACTTGGTAGAGTGCCGTGGCATCACAGCTCATAGCAACCTCAAACTCTTGGGCTTAAGCAATTCTCTTGCCTCAGTCTCCGAAAGTAGCTGGGACTACAGGTGCCCACCACAACACCCGGCTATCCCTTGCTCTTTTTTTTTTGAAACAGAGTCTCACTTTCTTGCCCCCAGTAGAGTGCTGTGGCATCATAGCTCACTGAAACCTCAAACTCTTGGGCTCAAGAAATCCTCTTACCTCAATCTCCCAATTAGCTGGGACTATAGGCACCCTCTAATGCCTGGCTATTTTTTTTAAAACAGGGTCTTGCACCTGCTCAAGGTGGTCTCAAACTCATGAGTTCAAGCGATCCACCACCTAAGCTTCCTCTGGGATTACAGGCATGAGCCATGGCATCCGGCCCATCCCTCGATCTTTGTTGTAGAGTCGCACTTGGTTGCGACTTACTTCCAATCATATGCTCAAACTTGGTTGCAACTTACTTCCAATCATATGCTCAAACAATTAGGTCCTACAGTCTTTCCTACAGTCAGATTTTGCAAATGGCATACCTGTGAGGTAGCTTAGCATGCATCCAATTTATCACACACTAGACCACAAGTTATGACAAGTGCACATGACATCCTTCTTGGGGCCACAGAGGATCACTGTTTGGAATCCCCCCACCATTCATTAGGAGCCTGGAAAATCATAAACTTATAATTCTGTCGTTCTGTACTTATGAGCTAGAAAATTAAATAAAATTAAACTTGATTTCCTCAGTTATACTACTCTAGGTGCTGCACTGAATAGTAGGCATTTAAGAGCATCCTCGTGATTTCAGAAAATTCTATGGGCCAGCACTGACCTATGAGGGAAAACTGCCCTTACCCATGACCTCATTCCTTAAGTGTTGAGCCCACAAATGCTTGCTTCTTCCTCACTATTTGCCAATTTCCAAAATAAGCTGATTCCCTAACATACAAAAAAGACTAGTCAGTCTCTTCCTTGTCCTGTAAGCACCAACATGAACCTATGAATTTTTATTTAAAAAATGAGGTCTCACTATGTTGCCCAGGCAGGTCCCAAACTACTGAGCTCAAGGTATCCTTATGCCTTAGCCTCCCAAGTAGCTGGGATTACAGGCATTGAACTACCTTGCCCATGTTAAACCTGTGAGTTTTTACCAAGTCTTACTCAGGAGTTCTTTGTTCTTGGTCACGCTTGCCTGACCCACTCTTAGCCATTGAGGCCTCTGTGGCTCCTTTGGATACAACCTTGTTAGTAGTGTCTTAGGCAAGAATCACTATGTTCCCAGTACAGATTTAACATCTTACTTGAGTGCTTTGACTTTTTATCTGCATTTTTTCTTTTGTGCCAAAAACTTTAGTTCTTAAAGACATTCATTCCTTATTTGTTTCTTCTTATAATACACAACAGAATTAATTAATACACATATTGGCATCATTACCCTGAAACCAAAACTATGATTAAAAACAGGGTAAGGGGCGGTGCTTGTGGCTCAAAGGAGTAGGGCACCGGCCCCGTATACCAGAGGTGGGGGGTTCAAACCCACCCCCGCCAAAAAAAAAAAAAAAAAAAAAAAAAACCAGGGTAAGTTCCCAGCACTTGAGAGGCCAAGGTAACCTAAGCTCACAAGTTGGAGACCAGCCTGAGTAAGAGCAAGACCCCATCTTAAAAAATAGCCAGGCATTGTGGCAGGTGCCTGTAGTCCCAGCTACTTGGGAGCCTGTGCCAAGAGAATTGCTTCAACCCAAGAGTTTGAAGTTGCTGTGAGCTATGATGCCACAGTACTCTACCAAAGGCAACAAAGAGAAATTATCTCCAAAATATAACAACAAAGTAAAATTGTCTATTTCCCTATGGAGTACCTCACTAAAACACTTAGTCAAATTACTATGTTTTAAGTTATGTGAAATAAATTCTCTCTGAGAGGTTAAGTCACCAATTTTCATCACACTGACATGTACCTAGATTCATTCATCTTACCTTTGATTTTAAAAAAAAATTTTTTTTTTTTTTTTTTTTTGAGACAGAGCCTCACGCTGTCACCCTGGGTAGAGTGCCGTGGCATCACAGCTCACAGCAACCTCCAATTCCTGGGCTCAAGTGAGTTTTCTGCCTCAGCCTCCCAAGTAGCTGGGACTACAGGCACCCGCCACAACGCCCGGCCATTTTTTGGTTGCAGCCATCATTGTTGTTCGGCGGGACCAGGCTGGATTCGAACCCGTCAGCTCAGGTGTACATGGCTGGGGCCTTAGCCACAGGCACCAAGCCTTACCTTTGATTTTTAAAGACTGTTCTCCTTCCGCACACACTACCACCACTTGATATACTTTTGTTTAATAATTACACAAAACACACTCAAAGTTGGTGGCGCCTATAGCTCAAGTGGATAAGGTGCCAGCCAGTACACCACAGTGGGTGGGTTTGAATACAGCCTGGGCCTGCCAAACAATAACAACTACAACCAAAGAATAGCCGGGCGTTGTGATGGACGCCTATAATCCCAGCTACTTGGGAGGCTGAAGCAAGAGAATATAACTTAAGCCCAGGAAATGGAGGTTTCTGTGAGCTATGATGCCACAGTACTCTACCCAGGGCAATAGCTTCAGGCTCTGTCTCAAAAAAAAAACAAAAAACACTCAAAATTATGGCACTCTACCAAGGGCAACATAGTGAGACTGTTTAAAAAAAAAAACAAAAAACACCAAATTTCTAGACTTGGCGCCTGTTACAGCACCAGCCACATACACCAAGCCTGGTAGGTTAGAACCTGGCCCTGGCCTGCTAAACAATGAGAACTGCAACAAAACATAGCTGAACATTGTGGCGGGCACCTGTAGTCCCTGCTACTTGGGAAGCTGAAGCAAGAGAATCACTTAAGCCCAGGAGTTTGAGGTTGCTGTGAGCTGTGACACTACAGCATTCTACCCAAGGCAACAGCTTGAGACTCTGTCTCAAAACAACAAAACACATACACAGACAAAAAGATAGAAACACTTGAAGAGTTTCCCAGAACCCTGGTGCCCTCTCCATCCCTCCTCTTGGAGGTGAATACTTGATTCCTTTACAGTTTACAAATATAAAATATGGGCCTGGTGTGGTGGCTCACACCTGTAATCCTAGCACTCTGGGAGGCCTAGGTGGGTAGATTGCTTTAGCTCACGGGAGTTCAAAACTAGCCTGAGCAAAAGGGAGATGCAGACTCTACTTTAAAAAAAAAAAAAAACTACACACACACACATATATATAAAAATATATGGACCAGGTGTGGTAGCTCCCACCCATATCCCAGCCCGTTGTGAGACCAAGGCAGGAGGATTACTTGAGGCCTCGAATTTAATTCCTGGGAAATGTAGCAAGGGCCCAGCTCCACAAAAAATAAAAACCTTGGCTCAGCCCCTGTGGCTCAACAGGCTAAGGCACCAGCCACGTACACTTGAGCTGGCAGGTTCGAATCCAGCCCGGGCCCGCCAAACAACAATGACGGCTGCAACCATAAAATGGCCAGGTGTTGTGGCGAGCGCCTGTAGTCCCAGCTACTTGGGAGGCTGAGGCAGAAGACTTGCTTGAACCCAGGAATTAGAGGTTGGTGTGAGCTGTGATGCCACACACTCTATCCAGGGTGACAGTTTGAGGCTCTGCCTCAAAAAAATAAATAAATAAATAAATAAATAAATAAATAAATAAATAAATAAATAAATAAAAATAAAAACCTTAGGACAGGCACAGTGGCTCATGCCTGTAAGTCCAGCACTCTGGGAGGCCAGGGCTGGTGGATAGCTTCAGCTTATGAGTTTGAGACACCCCTGAGCAAAATTGAGACCCCTGTCTCTACCAAAAAAATAGAAAAACTGTCTCTACACCCATAGCTCAGTGGTTAGGGCACTGGCCACATGCACTGGGGCTGGCAGGTTCAAACCTAGCCCAGAACTGCTAAACAACAATGACAATTCCAACAACAACAACAACAACAAGCAAATAGCCAGGCAGTGTGGCAGGCGCCTGAAGTCCCAGCTATTTGGGAGGCTGCGGCAAAAGAATTCCTTAAATCTAATAGTTTGAGATTGCTATGAGTTGTAATGCCATAGCACTCTACCGAGGGTGATGTAGTAAGACTGTCTCAAAAAAAAAATTTATATACGGCGGCGCCTCTAGCTCATCGAGTAGGGCGCTGGCCCCATATACTGAAGGTGGCGGGTTCAATCCAGGCCTCAATCAAAATGCAAAAACAGAAAAATAGCTGGGCATGGCTTGGCGCCTGTGGCTCAGCGGGCTAAGGCGCCAGCCATGTACACCTGAGCTGGCGGGTTCGAATCCAACCCGGGCCCGCCAAACAACAATGACGGCTGCAACCAAAAAATGGCCGGGCGTTGTGGCGGGCGCCTGCAGTCCCAGCTACTTGGGAGGTGGAGGCTAGAGACTCGCTTCAGCCCAGGAATTGGAGGTTGCTGTGAGCTGTGATGCCATAGCACTCTCTCCAGGGTGACAGCTTGAGGCTCTGTCTCAAAAAAAAAGAAAAATAGCTGGGCATTGTGGCGGGCGCCTGTAGTCCCAGCTACTCCGGAGGCTGAGGCCGGACAATTGCCTAAGCCCGGGAGTTGAAGGTTGCTGCGAGCTGTGTGACGCCACAGCACTCCACCAAGAGCGATAAAGTGAGACACTGACTCTACAAAAAAAAAAAAAAAAAAGGCTCGGCGCCTTTGGCTCAACGGGCTAAGGCGCCAGCCACATACACCTGAGCTGGAGGGTTCTAATCCAGCCCGGCCCACCAAACAACAATGACGGCTGCAACCAAAAAATAACCGGGAGTTGTGGCAGGTGCCTGTAGTCCCAGCTACTTGGGAGGCAGAGGCAAGAGACTCGCTTGAGCCTGGGAATTAGAGGTTGCTGTGATGCCACAGCACTCTACCCAGGGTGACAGCTTGCGGCTCTGTCTCAAAAAAAAAAAAAAAAAAAAAATATATATATATATATATATATACGCACACACACACACACACACACTCTCTCTCTCTGAGGCAAGAGGATCACTTGAGCCCAAGAGTTGGAGACTGCTCTGAGTTATGACACCACAGCACTCTACCCAGGGCAAAGGCTTAAGACTCTGTCTCCAAAAAAAAAAGGCTCGGCGCCCGTGGCTCAACAGGTTAAAGCGCCAGCCATGTACACCTGAGCTGGCGGGTTTGAATCCAGCCCGGGCCCGCCAAACAACAATGATGACTGCAACCAAAAAACAGCTGGGCATTGTGGCGGGTGCCTGTAGTCCCAGCTACTTGGGAGGCGGAGGCAAGAGACTCACTTGAGTCCAGGAATTGGAGGTTGCTGTGAGCTGTGATACCACAGCAATCTATCCAGGGTGACAGCTTGAGGCTCTGTCTCAAAAAAAAAAAAAAAAAAAGAAAGAGAAAGAAAAAGAAAAAGAAAATCTTAACTGGACACAGTGATGTACGCCTATGGTCTCAGCTATTCAGGAGGCTGAGGTAGGAGGATTTCCTGAGACCCAGAGTTCAAGGTTACAGTGAGCTTTTCAGCAGGCCACTGCACCCCAGTCTGGATGACAGAGCCAGATCTTGCATCTAAAAAAAAAAAAATAGTAATAAAATAGTATGTGAGCACATGTACTTGTTCACATCCTTCCACCTTTCCTTAGGTAAATGGCAGCACACTGTATCTCTTCTTCCTTCACCTTGTTCATTTTTCCACTTGTCATTTCACCTAGCAATCCCATCACCACCATATACATGTATGAAAACATCCCTACCTTCTCCCTTTACTCAGGGTTCAGCTCCTACCAGATCTACACCCTCAGTCTCTCAGCCCTGACTAAAGCACATCTAAGTCCTAGCTTTGCTCTTTTGAGACAGAGTCTCACTTTGTCACCCTCAGTAGAGTGCTGTAGCATCATAGCTCACAGCAACATCCAAGTCTTGGGCTCAAGTGATTCTCTTGCCTTAGCCTCCTGAGTAGCTGGAACTACAGGTGATGGCCATACTGCTCAGCTATTTTTAGAGATGAAATCTCGCTCTGGCTCAGGCTGGTCTCGAACCTGTGAGCTCAGGCAATCCACGTTCCTCAGCCTCCCACAGTGTTAGGACTACAGGCGTGAACCAAGTTGCCCAGCCTCTAGCTTTGCTATTTCTAAGTGTGGTAATGAACATAATCCTTGTTTTCTTTTCTTTTTTTTTTTTTTTGAAACAATGTCTCAACTTTGTTGCCTGGGCTAGAGTAGTGTGGTATCATCACAGCTTACTGCAAACTAAAACTTCTGTGCTCAATCAATCCTCCTGCCTCAGCCTCCTGAGTAGCTTGGACTACAGGTTCATGCCACCATGGCCAGCTAATTTTTCTTTCTCTCTTTCTTTTTGGCTGGTCTGAAACTCCTAGCTTCAAGCAATCCTCCTGCCTTGGCCTCCCAAAGCACTGGGATTACAGGCATAAACTATCACACCTGACCTTTCCTTATTCTTGACTGTATCTTTAGGATACATTTCTAGAAGTAGACTTGCTGAAGCAAAGGGTAAATGCATATGAAGTTTTGTTAAATATTCCAAATCCCCCTCCAAGGAGCTGTGAATCCCAAATGTGACTATGGCAGTGCCTGATTCCTGCCAGTAGAACAGTGCCCACTTGGGGTGTGACCAAAAGGTCAGAAATACCTTGGGCCAGGTGCGATGGCTCATGTCTATAATCCTAGCACTCTGAGAGGTTGAGGCGAGTGGATTGCCTGAGCTCATAGGTTCTATAGACCGGCTTGAGCCAGAGCAAGACCTCATCTTTAAAAATAGCCAGGTGTTGGCTTGGCGCCTGTGGCTCAACGGGCTAAGGCGCCAGCCACGTACACCTGAGCTGGCGGGTTAGAATCCAGCCTTGGCCCGCCAAACAACAATGATGGCTGCAACCAAAAAATGGCCGGGCGTTGTGGCGGGCGCCCTGTAGTCCCAGCCACTTGGGAGGCGGAGGCAAGAGACTCGCTTGAGCCCAAGAATTGGAGGTTGCTGTGAGCTGTGATGCCACAGCACTCTATCCAGGGTGACAGCTTGAGGCTCTGTCTCAAAAACAAACAAACAAACAAACAAACAAACAAAAAATAGCCAGGTGTTGTGGCAGGTGCCCGTAGTCCCAGCTAGGGAGGCTGAGGCAAGAGAATTGCTTAAGCCCTAGAGTTTGAGGTTGCTGTGAGCTATGACACCATAGCACTCTACCAAGGGTAATAAAGTGAGATTCTGTCTAAAATTAAAAAAAAAAAAGGTCTTGGCTTGGCACCCATAGCACAGTGCTTACGGCACCAGCCACATACAACTAAGTTGGCGGGTTTGACCAGCCTGGGCCAGCTAACCAACAATGACAACTGCAACAAAAAAATAGCTGGGCATTGTGACGGGCACCTGTAGTCCCAGCTACTTGGGAGGCTGAGGCAAGAGAATCACTTACGCCCATAAGTTTTAGGTTGCTGTGAGCTCTGATGTCACAGGTTGACAGCCTGAGACTCTGTCTCAAAAAAAAAAAAAAAAAAGTCTTGGTGAAGTTCCAATGTATAGGGTTCGTTTGTTTGTTTGTTTGTTTGTTTGTTTATTGAGGCAGCGTCTCAAGCTGTCACCCTGGGAAGAGTGCCGTGGTGTCAAAGCTCACAGCAACCTCAAATTCTTGGGCATAAACAATTATCTTGCTTCAGCTTCCCAAGTAGCTGAGACTACAGGCCCCCAGGCTATAAAAGCCTGGCTATTTTTTTTGGTTACAATTGCCACTGTTGTTTTAGCTGGCCCGGGCTGGGTTTAAACTCGCCAGTATCACTGTACATGTCCAACACCCTACCCACTGAGATACAGGCGCTGCCTCATACAGGGTTCTTTTACTAGGAAGACTTGAGTATCATGTATACCTTGGTTGGGGACCATTTGCGTTACTTATTCTGAGAAGCATCTGTTTTCCCATCGTCATACCCATTTTTGATCCTTAACAGCCAGCACAAGGCCCGACTCCTATTACATGAGCAGCAGATACCTGCTGAACAAACAGAACTCGGAAGGCAAAATTTATGGGCAGACATCATGTCCATGAATCCAAGCAGGCAGAGACTGCACAGAATGAGAGTGTACAAGTCAGGTGTTGTGTATGGATTATCCGGGAGCCTCAGGAATGAGTGGGAGTCAGACCCATTCCTAGGTGCCCACTGGGTCCTGGGTAGCAGGAATGGGAAGACCTCAGGAGACCACAGGCCATGGCCTCAGCTAAAATTCAAAAGTGTGGACTAGTGCTGGGCAGGACAAACCGAAGAGTAGGCCAAACTTGCATTTTGCGGAGAAAATCAGTACCAATCATTATACTGGGCTGACTTACACGCCACAACAAAAAGTACACAGCTGACAAATTTATAACTCTTGAAGAAGCTACTCAAGGTAGCTTCTGCCTATTTGACCACAGAACATCTTGTGCCTTGTCTGTTCACAAACTGTCCTTTCCCATCAGGTCCCTTCATGTACTGGGCAGGGAGAGAATAGATCCAAAGGAAAACCTGAATGGCCTCTGGAAATTCCCTTTCTGATCTCCCAAAACTGACTACTTGTAATGCTATAGCTGTGTCTTCTCCACTGGCTGGTGACAAGGAAGAGGAAGATTACCTCCAGTCATTCATTCAATGATACATACTGCCCAGATCAAGTGCTTCTGAGTTAAGAAAAGGCCAGGCAGGCAGGGCACCCAGCCTGGGACCTGGGAGAACCCTTAGCCACCCCTACTATCCTGGTCTACACAACAACTGATGACCATTCACTTTGTCTCCTGATCCTCACAAACAGTACAAGAGCTGCATGGCTTTAGGGACTCCCCCTGGTTCTCTCCTGTCTGTTTATCCCTGACATCCATAAACGGTAGTGAAGGTTTCCTAGCACCAATAGTAGGTAAAGGGCACTGCTAACACTGATGATCCACAACCATCTCTAGGAAACCAGTACAAACTGAGTTTGACCTTATCTCCAAAGAGCTCTCGGAGCCCCCTGCAGGGTTAGGGGAAGTAAAATTATGAAGGAGCCACAGATAGAAGTCTGGTTGTTCCTAAAAAAATTTTGACACAGAGTTACCACATGGTCCAGCAATTACACTCCTAGGTATATACCTAAAAAATTGAAATATAGGTATGCAAACAAAAACTTGTATATGAATGTGAAAAGCAACATTATTCACAATAACCCCAAAGCAGAAACAAGTGAAATGTCCCTATCTACACAATGAAATATTACTCAGCTATAAAAAGGAATGAAACACAGACATGAACTACAACACAGATGAACATCAAAAAAACAATGCTATGTGAAAGAAGCCTGACACAAAGGGTTACATAGTGTAGAACTCTACTGATAAGAAAAGACCAGGCAAAGCAGATCACTGGTCATAAGGGGTGGGAAGTGACTACCAATGGGTATAGTGTTTCGTTTTAGGGTGAAGAAAATGTTCTGAAATTAAGTAATGGTACAATTGCACAACTCTAGAATGTATTAAAAAAACACTGAATTGTACACTTTAAACGGGTGAATTGTATGGTATACAAATTATGCTTCAATTTAACTGGAAAAAAAAAAGTTTTTTTAAAAAACTTAAACCCAGAAAGTTTGATTTTGTCAGTAAGATATTTTGTAATGTTTTCCTGATACCAGAATCCCTTGACCATACCCACATTTTCTTCCAATATTCAGTACAGTGGGCACAGTCAGCAAGATGTGTTAAGATGGGGAATATATCCTTTGGCAAGACACCTGCCAACTCTAAGCTATAGGAAGCAACTGACCCAGGAGGTGTCATACTGCCACCAAGTTCTAAGACATGTCTCAGTTTTACATTCTCCAGGGCCAAAATGTGGCTGACCAGGCCCTAATGGTAGCATAGAAATTCCACAAAAGCATCAGGCAATGCCTTGCTGGGTTCCACAGTCTCTATGTAAGAGCTCTACACAGGGAGGGCCGGTTCAGCTTCTTCATGAGGCACAGGACAGAGTAAGAACAACTAGCTCCAAGCACCATTGTATGCCCTGTCCTGTGTGATGATTAAGGAAAAAGTCTAACTGTGTAGGTCAGTGTTTAAAAATTACGGGAACAGCCAGAGGGCAAAGGCCACCTGGCCAGGATCATCTTCTGCCTCTGATCCTCACAGTGGACAGGCTCATACTATTTATGTCTTTTTTTTTTTTTTTTGAGACAGAGTCTCATTATGTCGCCCTCAGTAGAGTGCTGTGGCAACACAGCTCACAGCAACCTCAAACTCTTGGGCTTAAGGGGATTCTCTTGCCTCAGCCTCCCAAGTAGCCGGGCCTGCTACTTTGGTTGCAGTTGTCATTGCTGTTTAGCAGGCCCAGGCCAGGCTCGAACCCGTCAGCCTCCGTGCATGTGGCTGGTGCCCTACTCACTGAGCTACGGGCACCAAGCCAGGCCTGGGCTTGTCAATGAGTTGTAAATAAAAATTATTTCTTTGGCTCGGTGCCTGTAGGGCCCCAGCCACATACACCAGGGCTGGCAAGTTGGAACCTGGGCCAGGCCCACTAAACAACAATAACTATAACAAAAAAACAGGCAGGCAGTTGGCTCGGTGCCTGTGGCTCAACGGGCTAAGGCGCCAGACACGTACACCTGAGCTGGCGAGTTCGAATCTAGCCCGGAGCCGGCCAAACAACAAGGACAGCTGCAACCAAAAAATGGCCAGGCGTTGTGGCGGGCACCTGTAGTCCCAGCTGCTTGAGAGGTGGAGGCAGGAGACTTGCTTGAGCCCAGGAATTGGAGGTTGCTATGAGCTCTGATGCCACAGCACTCTATCCAGGGTCACAGCTTGAGGCTCTGTCTTAAAAAAAAAAAAAAAAGAGGCAGGCAGGGTGGCGCCTGTGGCTCATCCCGTAGGGTGCCAGCCCCATGTACCAAAGGTGGCAGGTTCAAACCCAGCCTCAGCTGAACTGCAAAACAGAAAAACAGCCAGATGGTGTGGTGGGCACCTGTAGTCCCAGCTACTCAGGAGGCTAAGGCAAGAGAATCGCCTAAGCCCAGGAATTGGAGGTTGCTGTGAGCTGTGTGACGCCACGGCACTCTATCAAGGGCAATAAAGTGAGACTCTGTCTCTACCAAAAAAAACAAAATAGCCAGGCATTGTGGAGGTACCTGTAGTAGTCCCAGCTACTTGGGAGGTTGAGGCAAAAGAATTCCTTAAGCCCTCAAGTTTAAGGTTGCTCTGAGCTATGACGCTACAGCACTCTACTGAGGGTGACACAGTGAGAGACTGTCTGGGAAAAAAAAAAAAAAAAAAGAATGATTTCTTTACCCCTGAAACTCTAGGGCAGTCCTACAGAGATGACATGGCCTGTAATCCAGGGTGACCCAGCTCCCTCCATCTTCTCTAAGAGGTGGCTATCAACTTCTGAAGTAGTGCTTGGTTTGAAGTGTCCAGTTTAAAGCATTCAAGGAGCTGACTTGAGACCCAATGAACAAGCCAGAGCCTTCATTCCACAGCTACCGGATCCCAAGCACTCACCTGGCTTTGGGGTATAGGATGCTGGTCCTACCAGTTGGCCATGGCAGCAGCAACGTCAAGAGGCAACTTTCATCAATGTGCTGACCAACCTAATATGAAGGACAGAAAGAAACGAGAGTTTCCAAGGAAGGTTTCTGGAACATACTGGCAGTTTTAAATGTCTCCACCCCTGTAATTAAACAGCAAAATTTTAGATTTCCACCAGAGTTTTGTGCCTCTGCTACCTTCCACCATGAGGAACAAATGGAAAAAATAAATTTCTATCAATCAGGCAGCGCCTGTACTAAGAGGGTAGGGTGCCGGCCCCATATACGGAGGGTTCAAACACAGCCCTGGCCAAACTGCAACAAAAAGTAGCCAGGAGTTGTGGCGGGCACCTGTAGTCCCAGCTACTCAGGAGGCTCAGGCAAGAGAATCGCCTAAGCTCAGGAGTTGGAAGTTGCTGTGGGCTGTGTGATGCCACAGCACTCTACCAAGGGTGATAAAGTGAGACTCTGTCTCTACAATAATAATAATAATAAATAAATTTCTATCAATCTCGGCTTGGTGCCTGTGGCTCAACTGGCTAAGGCGCCAGCCACATACACCTGAGCTGGTGGGTTCAAATCCAGCCCGCAACCGCCAAACAACAATGATGGCTGCAACCAAGAAATGGCCGGGCGTTTTGGCGGTTGCCTGTAGTCTCAGTTACTTGGGAGGCAGAGGCAAGAGACTCGCTTGAGCCCAAGGAATTGGTGTTTGCTGTGAGCTGTGATGGCACAGCACTCTATCCGGGGTGACAGCTTGAGGCTCTGTCTCAAAAAAAAAAAAAAATTTCTATCAATCTTTGTGATATGAACTCAACCAATAAATACCAACATAGACTTCACCACCCCTTGTGTTGAAATAAATTATTTTTTTAGAGCCTCATCCAGGTTGGAATAAAGTGACACAATCATATAGTTCCCTGTAATCTTGAACTCCCAGGCTCAAGCAATCTTCCCATCTCAGCTTCCTAAGTAGTTAGGACTACAGGCATGTGCCCCCATGTCCAGCCAAAATGAAAAGAAAAGAAGAAGGGAGGAGAGGGGTGGGGACGGGAGGGGAGGGGAGCGGAAGGGAGGGGAGGGGAGGTGGGGAAGAGGCAGGAGAGCGGGCAGGGATAGAAAGGGAAGGGGAGGGGAGGGGAGAGGAGGGAAAATTTTTTTAAGAGACAGGGTATCTTATTTTGTTGCCCAGACAGATTTCAAACTCCTGGCCTCAAGCCATCCTCCCACCTCAGCCTCCCAAAGTGCTGGGATTATAGGCATAAGCCACCTCATCTATCCCAAAATTAATTTCATCTTTCATATACCAAACATATATAAATGGCTCAAGGATTTTATTATAATGTTAATGACATTAAAAGCCTAAATAATAGGGTGGCGCCTGTGGCTCATAGAGTATGGCGCCGGCCTCAGAAGGTGGCGGGTTCAAACCTGGCCTTGGAGGAACTGCAAAACAGAAAAATAGACAGGCGTGGTGGTGGGCGCCTGTAGTCCCAGCTACTCGGGAGGCTGAGGCAAGAGAATCGCCTAAGCCCAGGAGTTGGAGGTTGCTGTGAGCTGTGTGATGCCATGGGGCTCTACCGAGGGCGATAAAGTGAGACTCTGTCTCTACAAAAAAAAAACCTAAATACTAATACCTAACATTTAACAAGTGCTTAGTTAGTGGCCTGTTCATATCTCTGCTCAAATACAGCATCTTTTTGAATCCCCAAGATAACCTTAGGGGTGGATTACTGGATCATGCCCTTTTTGTGGGTAAAGAGATCTGATAAGTCTGACCTTCAGGAAGCCCAGGGTCACGGGGCATGTAGGTAGAGCCCAGGGTTCACCCAGGTCTCACTTTTCAACCATGAATTCTCCACCGCTACATTTTCTGGCACAGACCCCAGGGAATCCACCCACCTTTCCAGGCAGTACTGAGTTTTCCCTTGAGAAAAGTGAGGGCAGTATATGTTTGGGAACTGATGAGCTTTGCCCTCCAGATGGAGGCAGCTTTATCTCTTACTCCAGAGATCAAAGTCATCTCCACCAGGCTTAAGCTGCCCAGGGAGGAAGGCCCATCTGTTTTACAGACAGAAAAACTAACACTCAAGTTACTCAAACTCTCCCAAGGTGGAGAGAGAAAGAAAGAGATTAGAAACCAACTCCAGGACTTCCACTTCTTATTTGGTGATATGAGACATCCAGAGGCTGAACCTAGTGAACAAGCCACATCCCAGATTCCAGGCAGGTCTCTATGTTGTAGCTTGCGAGATAGTGTCAACATCACCTCTATTGTCATTCTTTGCACCCACATGACTAATAGGAGCTTGTTCTGTATGAAACCTTTATTTTTAAACTGGATTCACAGCAATTCACAGCTCATGGATTGTGAGAAGCACTCCTACAAGAGAACCTGCAAAATAAGGATGGCAATGAAATCTTAACTTGTGGGGACCAAGGAGTGCATGGTGCCCTCCTAAATGAGGTCCAGGACTGGCTATGGCCACTGCCAGGGCTAGCTCCTCAAGAAGGATCCTTTCTGCCACTTTTTGGGGCCCTATTCAGGCTGGGAAACCAATGGATAATATTAATCCTAATTTATTCATTAATTACGCCAAGCTGAGGCTCCTCTGCGCCATAGGTGAGAAGCCTCACCCCACAATCATGGTCAATATAAAAGTCAGCAGGCAGTGTGCCTACACACCAGCAACAAACAACTGTAACTCAAAATATTTTTTAAAATTCCATTTATATTCACATAAAAAAAAAAACATGAAATGCTTGATGATACAGAAATTACAATAAAACAAACGAAAGAAAAGTTAAAGAAAATCTTCATAAATAAAGAGACATCTCGGCTCGGCGCCTGTGGCTCAACGAGCTAAGGTGCCAGCCACGTACACCTGAGCTGGCGGGTTCGAATCCAGCCCGGGCCCACCAAACAACAATGACGGCTGCAACCAAAAAATGGCCAGGCGTTGTGGCGGGTACCTGTAGTCCCAGCTACTTGGGAGGCAGAGGCAGGAGACTCGCTTGAGCCCAGGAATTGGAGGTTGCTGTGAGCTGTGATGCCACGGCACTCTATCCAGGGTGACAGCTTGAGGCTCTGCCTCAAAAAAAAAAAAAATGAATAAATAAATAAAGAGACCTCTCTTGGGGCAGCACCTGTGGCTCAGTGAGTAGGGCGCCAGACCCATATACCGAGGGTGGTGGGTTCGAACCCGGTTCCAGCCAAACTGCAACAAAAAAAATAGCTGGGCATTGTGGCAGGTGTCTGTAGTCCTAGCTACTTAGGAGGCTGAGGCAAGAGAAATGTCTAACCCCAAGAGCTATAGGTTGCTGTGAGCTGTGATGCCAAAGCACTCTACCAAAGGCAACAAAGTGAGACTCTGTCTCTTAAAAAAAAAAGAGAGAGAGAGAGGTATCTCTTGTTCATGGGCCAGAAGGTTATCAATTCTTTTCCAAACTGATTTATAGGTTCAATGCACTCTCAAACACCCCAGCAGATACATATTTTTATAGAAATGACAAGTTGATTCTAAAATTTATGTGGAAAGGCAAAGGACCCAGAATAATGAAAACAACACTGAAAAACAGGAACACACTAGGAAAACTTACCCTACCTGTTCAAGTGTTAGCATAGGCTGGGCATGGTGGCTCACCCTATAATCCTAGCACTCTAGGAGGCCAAGGTGGTAGAATGCCTGAGCTCATAGGTTCAAGACCCCGTCTCTAAAAAAAATAGCCAGGCATTGTGGTGGATACCTGTAGTCCCAGCTACTTGGAAGGCTGAGGCAAGAGAATGGCTTAAGCCCAAGAGTTTGAGGTTGCTGTAAGCTGTGATGCCAGTGCACTCTACCAAGGGTGACAAAGTGAGACTCTCTCTCCAAAAGAAAAAAAAAAAAGAGACTTAGCATAAAGCTACAGTAATTAAGACAATGTGATATGGACATAAAGACACACAAGTAGACTGACAACCAGAATAGATACATGCATCCAACAAAGATCCAAGCACCCAACTCTGTGGGACCACAAGATACATAAAGACAGCATCTACCTGGAGGGATAAGGTGACCCTGCATGGAGGAGGATCAAATGACAACGCATGCAGTGCATTGGGCATACCATCCAATAGGCATGACTTTTTTTTTTTTTGGAGACAGAGTCTCACTTTGTCGCCCTTGGTTGAGTGCAGTGGCATCACAGCTTACAGCAACCTCTAACTCTTGGGCTTAAGCCATTCTCTTGCCTCAGCCTTCCAAGTAGCTGGGACTACAGGCGCCTGCCACAACGCTGGGCTATTTTTTGTTGCAGTTGTCATTGTTGTTTAGTTGGGATCAAACCCACCAGCCTTGGTGCATGTGGCTGACACCATAACTACTGTGCTATGGTGCTGAGCCAGGCATGCCATTTTAACTTCAGACTCCCACTACTCTACCACAGCTTTCTGCTCTAGTTTGGGACAAATTCATTCTTGTAGTCGCAGGGATTAAATCTGGAGTTGCTGGGCGGCGCCTGTGGCTCAGTGAGTAGAGCACAGGTCCCATATACTGAGGGTGCCAGGTTCAAACCCGGCCCTGGTCAAACTGCAACAACAACAAAATAATAGCCAGGCGTTGTGGCGGGCACCTGTAGTCCCCGCTACTCGGGAGGCTAAAGCAAGAGAATCACCTAAGCCCAAGAGCTAGAGGTTGCTGTGAGCTGTGACGCCCCAGCACTCTACAGAGGGCGACAAAGAGAAAAAAAAATCTAGATTTGCCTTCTTAGATACACTCCTCCCACTACCTAGCCATCAGGAAAGCCTGTTGGTTCTGTCATCAAACACATCTGAAGTCCAACCACTCCTCACACTCCACAGACCACACTGTCCCCTCTCTGCTGGTACAGAGGTTCCAAACTGAACTCCCTGCTTTTAGTCCTTGGCTTGAAGTTCATTTGGAGGGGAAGTAGCCATCCTCTCCTTGCCCCAGAGGCCCTCATAGCACCTGCCCACCTCTTTCCTGACCTGTCTGCCAATCACACATGCCCCCTGGTTATGCCTCCAACAAACACCAGGAACACTCCTCCCACTCTGGGGCCTTCTCATGTTTCAGACAAAAGCCAGCTACCATGTCATTTTACCAATCAAGTCTTCAATCTGCATCCCAAATTGAAATTGACCTCTAAAAAGTAATGGCTCAGTAACCATACACAGTGGTTATGGTGCCAGCCACATACATGAAGGCTGGCGGGTTTGAACCCTGCCCGGGTCAGCAAAACAACAATGACAACTGCAACAAAAAACAGCCAGGCGTTGTGGCAGGTGCCTGTAGTCCCAGCTACTTGGGAGGCTGAGGCAAGAGAATCGCTTAAGCCCAAGAGTTTGAGGTTGCTGTGAGCTGTGATGTCAAAGCACTCTACCGAGGGCGACATAATAAGACTCTGTGTCAAAAAATAAAAATAAATAAAATAGGGCAGCGCCTGTGGCTCATCGACTATAGAGTGCCGGCCCCATATACCAAAGGTGGTGGGTTCAAACCCAGTCTCGGACGAACTGCAAAACAGAAAAATAGCCAGGCATTGTGGTGGGCGCCTGTAGTCCCAGCTACTCGAGAGGCTGAGGCAAGAGAATTGCTTAAGCCCAGGAGTGGAGGTTGCTGTGAGCTGTGTGATGCCACAGCACTCTACCGAGGGCGATAAAGTGAAACTCTGTCTCTACAATAAATAAATAAATAAATAAAAAGTAACTACTATCATCTGAAAACTTAATAATCTCTTATTGCCAACAAATGCCCAGTCCATATTCAACTACAAAGAATTTACTGGAATATCTGCATACTGGTCTGTTCTAATGGAAGCTCCTAGGGTGTCCACAAAGGCTGCTCCCTCTGCCTCTTCCCTCACTTTCCCAGGAAATAGCCAACCCCTCTGTGTGCCACACGTCCTCATCTTTGCTCAAATGTTTCCCCTGCAGAGGCCCACCCTGCCCACCAACCCCCGCCCACTCTGCTCCTCTTCTTCCACAGCACCAGTCCCCTCCCATGCTCTACACAACACAGCTACTGTGTCATCTATAGACTTTCTCAGCCAGCAATAATGTAAATGCCACAGGGGCAAGGGTGTTTGTCTACCTGATGCCTGATTTTATTTCAAGCACCTAAAACAATGTCTGACACATAACTGGTGCTTAGTAAGTATTAAATGAATGAGCAGGGAAGCTCTGACACTAAAGGAGAAGGCAGCGATCTGAGGAGTCCACAGCAGCAGCCCCACAGTCTAAGTACAAGATTCACAAAGGAGCTCCCAACCAAGCAGAGACCACTTAGCATTATCAGAACTAGGAGCATTTCCTTACAATGTAATGTAAACTGTAATGTAAACTGTAATCGCTTTTCACTGATCTATATCATTTGGACTGTTTTGCCATCCACCTTACACTGGGAAGGTTCAGAGAGCTTTTACTATTTTTATTTCCAACCCATACATTTAAAACAGTATCAAGTAACCCTTAAGTACACAATTACCAACTCATGGGAGACTCTTCAGCTCCCTTGATAAATCATTATGGTTTGGCTTTTACCCTGCACCTGGGTACTCCACTTACACACACACCCTACCCCATGACTGAGTCAATCTGAGGGGAAAATCACACTTGGTAAGAATCACACTTGGCAACTGTCTACGGAACTCCAATTCCATGGAGACACAGGGTTGAGGCACCCATGGCCAGTGCAAGGACAGCATCTCTGAGGCTGTTGGCACTTCACAGGGAAGCCTAGGCTCTATGAAGTGCCTCCAGTGAGCCCCATTGCCCCTTCTAAGGGCCTAGACTTACAGAAGCTGCTGCACACCTTTGCAGTCACTAAGCACTTGTGCTACCTCTAAAATTTTTCAACTAGGTTTGTACCCAAACATTTGCTGCCTTGGCTCCAATCTAGGACTGGCAACATGACATTAGGCCCAATGAAGTTCAAAATGAAACCCAATGATATTTTTCACCTTCTCCCACCCCCTCCTGCTTGACCTCTAAAAACTGAGTGCCCCCTTCATAAGAGTCACCTAGACCCTCTCTGCTAACGGTCCTAGCAAATACACCACCAAAATGTCAAGGAGAGGACTGCCAGCCTCTGTCAGAAAGCAAGAAACTGAGGCAGAGCAACAGTGGAGCATCTCAATGAAAACCAGAAGCCATGCCAATGTGTGCTGGCTGGCTGAAGAAGGATTAGCTTGGGTCACAGATTCAGTTTTCTAATCTGGAGGTCAGCATACCTGGTAAACAAAATTTTCCTGCACACAGCCATGCCAATATTTGAGTACACACTATCTACAAGTGAATCCATCTACAACAGCAGAGCTGTGTAGTGGTGACAAGAGACAATAAGGCCCCCAAACCAAAACCACTATCTGACAGCTTCACGCCTGTAGCTCAAGCAGCTAAGGCACCAACCACATACACCAGAGCTGGCCGGTTCGAATCCTGCCCAGGCCTGCCAAACAACAACAACTACAATCAAAATATCGTTGAGTGTTGTGGCGGGTGCCTGGAGTCCCAGCTACTTGGGAGGCTGAGGCAAGAGAATCACTTAAGCCCAGGAATTAAAGGTTGATGTGAGCTGTGATGCCACAGCTCTCTACCCAGGGCGACAGCTTGAGGCTCTGTCTCAAAAAAAAAATAAAAAACCCACTAACTGAATCTTAAAGGATGATGCCAGATGAAATTGCTTCCCTGATGGGCTATGCTGAGTTAGTTTCTCAGTAAAGGGACAGAGGTGACCCTAGCCACAGCAGCATGCTACTGTCAAGAAATCAGGGGGAGGGCTCAGTGCCCATACCACACTGGTTTACGGCACCAGCCACATACACCAAGGCTGGCGGGTTTGAACCCAGCCTGGGCCAGATAAACAACAATAACAACCGCAAAAAATAGCCAGGCATAGGCCCGGCGCCTGTGGCTCAAGTGGCTAAGACACCAGCCACATACAACTGAACTGGCAGGTTCGAAACCAGCCCAGGCCCGCCAAACAACAATGACGGCTGCAACCAAAAAAATACCCAGGCATTGGCTCGGCGCCTGTGGCTCAACAGGCTAAGGCGCCAGCCATGCACACCTGAGCTGGCGGGTTCAAATCCAGCCCGGGCCCGCCAAACAACAATGACGGCTGCAACCAAAAATAGGCCGGGCGTTGTGGCGGGCGCCTGTAGTCCCAGCTACTTGGGTGGCTGAGGCAAGGGACTCGCTTGAG
>CAUYRH010015604.1:0-25426 GCA_963574655.1 Perodicticus potto | reverse complement strand
TTTTATATGGAATCAGAAAAAACCTCGAATAGCCAAGACATTACTCAGAAATAAAAACAGAGCAGGAGGAATCACGCTACCAGACCTGAGACTCTACTATAAATCGATAGTGATCAAAACAGCATGGTACTGGCACAAAAACAGAGGGGTAGATGTTTGGAACAGAATAGAGAACCAATAGATGAATCCAGCTACTTACCGTTACTTCATCTTTGACAAGCCAATTAAAAACATTCAGTGGGGAAAAGACTCCTTATTTAACAAATGGTGCTGGGTGAACTGGCTGGTGACCTGTAGAAGACTGAAACTGGACTCACACCTCTCACCGTTAACTAAGATAGACTCTCACTGGATCAAAGATTTAAACTTAAGACATGAAATTATCAAAATATTAGAAGAAAGTGCAGGGAAAACTCTTGAAGGAATCGGCTTAGGTGGAATATTTTATGAGGAGGACTCCCCAGGCAATTGAAGCAGTATCAAAAATACACTACTGGGACCTAGTTAAATTAAAAAACTTCTGTACAGCCAGAAACATAGTAAGTATAGCAAGCAGACAGCCCTCAGAATGGGAGAAAATACTTGCAAGTTATGCCTCCAACAAAGGTATAATAACCAGAATACACAGAGAACTCCAACGTATTAGCAAGAAAAAAACAAGTGATCCCATCTCAGGGTGGGCAAAGGACTTGAAGAGAAACTTCTCTAAGGAAGATAGGCGCATGGCCTACAGACACATGAAAAATGCTCACCATCCTTAATCATCAGAGAAATGAAAATCAAAAATACTTTGAGATACCACCTAACTCCAGTAAGATTAGCCCATATGACAAAATCCCAAAACCAGAGATGTTGGCGTGGATGTGGAGAAAAGGGAACACTTCTACACTGCTGGTGGGAATGCACAATGATACGTTCCTTTTGGAAGGATGTTTGGAGAGCACTTAGAGATCTAAAAATAGACCTTCCATTCGACCCTATAATTCCTTTACTAGGTATATACCCAGAAGACCAAAAATCACATTATAACCAAGATATTTTTACCAGAATGTTTATTGCAGCCCAATTCATAATCGCTAAGTCATGGAAGAAGCCCAAGTGCCCGTCAACCCACGAATGGATCAATAAATTGTGGTACATGTATACCATGGAAAATTATGCAGCCTTAAAGAAAGATGGAGACTTCACATCTTTCGTGCTTACATGGATGAAGCTGGAACATATTCTTCTTAGCAAAGTATCTCAAGAATGGAAAAAAAAGTATACAATGTACTCAGCCCTACTATGAAGCTAATTTATAGGTTTCATATGAAGGCTATAACCCAACTATAGCACAAGAATATGGGAAGGAAGGGGGGGGAGGTTGGGGTGGAGGGAGGGTAATTGGTGGGGCCACACCTATGGTGCATCTTAGAAGGGTACAGGTGAAAATTACTAAACGCAGAATGCAAATGTCTTCATACAATAACTAAGAAAATGCCGTGAAGGGTATGTTAAACAGTTTGATGAAAACATTTCAGATTGTATATGAAACCTGCACATTGTACCCCTTGATTGCACTAATGTATGCAGCTACGATTTAATAAAAAAAAAAAAAAGAAAGAAAGTTAAATGCAGCCTGTGGGCCCTATCTCTCCAAGTGATTCTGAATTCTACATACGTCTCTTTGCCCCATGGCAACTTAAGTGAAAGCTTTGATACTTTTCAAGCAGAGAGTTGGGCTTTAAATGAGGGTGTTGGGTTTATCACATAAAACAGTTCTGTTCTAAAATACAATCAAAATGCATACACACACCTGCCTGTGTATATGGGGTTATTATTATAACTGTCATTTCCACCTAGGTGTATTTAGGCTTCTTATAAAGTAAAAAATTCAAATAAAAAATGTTCATATGGTCAAAAAAAAAAAAAAAAAAAGAAAAAGAAATAAAAGAATGGCTACTGATAAATGACCCCAACTCCATTTATTTTCAGCCTTGTTCATAGTCTGAAACCCAACCCAAATTCTTGTTTGATAAAGACACTGCCAGCAAGTTTTAAATCTGTAATAGCCAAGAAAATTATTGTAAATTTTTTTTTTTTTTTTTTGCAGTTTTTTTTTAGCTGGGGCTGGGTTTGAACCCACCACCTCCGGCATATAGGGCCGGTGCCTACTCACTGAGACACAGGCACCACCCCTATTGTAAATGTTTTAATTATAACTTTCAGAAATCCAAGTGTAGCATCAGTATAACAAAAAATCCCCAGAGCAAGAGACAAGTCAATGATGAAAAAATAAATATACATAGATGTGGTCATAGAGTCATCGAAGCAGTTTGACACATGATGTCATACAATATTTAGAAGTGGAAAAGACATTAGAAATTGTTCTATCCCAAACTCCCATCTCTCACCCCCATGTCTCCAACCTCCATTTTAAACAAAAGTGACAAATGAGCTTACAGAAGTAAAAAAACTAGTAGGCTTATTGAAGAATACAGAGTAAATGGTCCCAATTGCTGTTTAACACATACTAAGATGGACACTCATACTCATAATTAGCAGGACACTGAAAACTAGAAGATAGATTTTAGATTCCAGAGCTAAAATGATATATTCAGAAATCTGCTATCATTTTTTGCTCACATAAAGATATGGGGAAATTATTTAGTCCAAAAGATTGCTAAGAATAATATGTAATAATCTATTAACATACTGTGTATGTGCGTGCAGGCATATACACGCATGCATTCTTTTTGTTGGTAATGTTTCATTACCCGGTTATTAGGAAGAACTAGTCTTCTGAAAAATGAAAACCATCTTTCAAACAAAAAATTAAATTTAAAATAAACTTAAGGTTTTACCTTTTAAACAAGGAAGATTACAAAACTTCCCCGCCCCTTTTTTTTCACCCCAGGGTATCACTCTGTCACCCAGGCAGGTACACAGTGGCACAGCACATTCACAGTAACCTTCAAATCCTGGGCATAAGTGATACTCCTGCCTCAGCTTCCTGAATAGCTGGGACTATAGATACCCACCATCACACCCAGTCTGATTTGACTATTCTTTTTTTTTTTAAGGGAGAAAACACAAAGAATAAAATAGAGGAATGAATTCACTCATTGTGAAGGTGCACGGTTCAAGGGCAAAGAGACTAATATTCCTATCACTGCCACAAACAGTTCCTTGGTATTTCCTAAACTGGTTTGTAGAGTTAAAAGCTAGAATCAAATTTGGGTTATTGCTTTTTTCAAATCAGTGTCTTCAACCAACAAGAAAAAATAAAATCAATTAAATGGCATATAATTACTGACTACAATTTAGCTTTGAATCCACTAAGGATGGATCATTTTATTAATGTTTAGAATACAAAAGAACAAACAAATGTTTAAAACACAGATCTCTTAGCATTTCAATTTAATACTGCCTTTGATTTTTAAATGATTAAGAAACACACAGAAAAAGCTCTCCTTTCTCTAAACCTAGACAGGAATAGAACCAATAAGTTTTAGCAATGAATTTCACATTTCAACGTTTTAATAGTTGGTGGGTTTTATTTTGTTTTTTAATTCTCTGTGCTGCCTTAAACAAGTTGATAGCTCAATTTACTTATCAGGGTTTTCTTTGTTTTGTTTTTAACATTTTATGTCTAATCAGATACTTTCTGTGAGGCCACATATGGACTTTATTATCACAGCTGTGCCATATTAAATCTAGAGAGAAAATATTGAAGGCTGCCTTGTTCTTATCACCAATATCATAATGTAGAGTTTAATTTAAAAAATGTAAATGTCTACACTAAATATAGCTTTCCTCCCTCCTCTTTTCTATTTGGCTTCAAATGCTTAACAAGTTTATTCTTTTCCAAATTAAAACAAAATGGCTCAAATGCTTACACGCATGGCTATGAGTTTCTCGTGATCAGCTAATATAACTAATTCATTTCACAGATGAGAAAACTGAGGCCCAGAAAAAAATCAGCCACTTGCCTAACAGGAACAGAGTCCCAAACTGAATTCAGGTCACCAGCATTCTTTGCTACTATGTTGTGATGTAATGATACTTAGCCTCTAGCAGTCACAAGCCAAACTAACCTACAGACCTAAAGTATTCTCTGCCTTTTTAAGAACACCAAAAATATTAGCAAGAATGAAGGCACCATTATAAATGGACCTGCAGCACAGTTAACCCATCAGAAAACCATGGCATTTGGGTATTTATGTGTCAAAGGTGAGTCACAGTGATACTGAGAGGGTTTGGGGATGGTGTTTTGTTTGTTTTGGCTAGGCAGACTTCCAAGAACATGCAATGCTTTCCTTTCTTTGCCCTTCATTAAACTGCATTTTTACATAACCAACTCTGATATGCTCAAATAAAATCAAGAGCAGCTTTGCTCTCCTCCTGATGTCAGCCTCCTGGCGGAGCTGTAACATATCACTTTTTAAAGAGACAAACATTAGGTGATTAATTGCCAGGTCTGTTACGAACTTGGTTTCACAAGTTTAAGAAAGTTAATTTGTAGTGATTTTGGAAGTTGAATGTCAACCTAGTTCCAGTAGCAAGTATAAACCTTCCTTCAATTTTAAGTGCAAATATAAACCTCTTTCCCTATTTCAGAAACTGTTTTAACATAGTCATCAATTCTCCAGTAACTTCACTTTTTCACTTCCTTGACAAACTTACTTCCTCTGTAATTCCACATGACAAGTTATTGAAAAGGAAGATTCAAGAGATTTGAAGAAAGCTGCAGGGCAAGACGTTTCAGCTTCACAGGCCAACGTCTCCCTTTCCCCTTGCCCAGCTTTGCACTGCCTCCTGTCAACTTTAATGTTCCTGCTCTCACAGAAAGTGTATGGGTGGCAAGCAATCCAATCAAAGACAGCAGCTAGATTTCTATGGTTCACAATCAGTATGAGGTAATATTCTCTTTTGCACAAATTAGGAAAGAGAATTAAGTTCAAGGTAAATTCCCAAAACTCCACAAATATCCAGTTTTATACACCCATACACACATACACATGCATTCATGCACAAAACTCTTATCTAACCCTCTCACATAGCCACCTCAGTCGAAAAAGACAAAGTAAGTATATTCCAAACTAGGTACCCTGATACTGTTTTGGCTTTTTCTATCCCGTTCAGTAGTAGGACAACAAAGTACACATTTAATACCAGTAGAATTAAGGGGCACTTAACAAATCACAACATTCTTTGTGGAGAAAAATTGTTCAAGCCAGGCATGGTGGCTCACACTTACATGTAATCCTAACACTTTGGGAGGCCAAGATGGGTGGATTGCTTGACCTCAGGAGTTCGAGACCAGGCCGAGCAAAAGCAACACCTCATCTCTAGTAAAAACAGAAAAACAAGCTGGGCATTGTGTCAGGCCCCTGTAGTCCCAGCTATCCCAGAGGCTGTGGCAAGAGGATCACTTGAGCCCAGGAGTTTGAGGTTGCTGTGAGCTATGACACCAAAGCACTCTACACAGTGAGACTATCTCAAAAAAGAAAAGTTGTTCAGCAGTTAGATCCTATTTTCTATGCCCTGAAGCAAGTGACAGCTACCACATTAAAGCAAGATGATCCTTCCAGAAACCAGCATTCTTCTGAGAATGCAAAATTGGTTTTTATTTTTTCTCATAAAATGAAACTGTTGTTACAGACAGACATTTATACCTCTTACCCCAGACACAAGTGTCTTTCATAGTATCCACTCTACTGGAGTTCCTCTCCCTCCCATTTTTGAAAGGAATGCTAACTAGAACAGAGTAGAGAAACTAAAATTGAGACAACACAGATCTAGGGTCTGACAGACCTGCATTTGAACGCTGGCCCTTTTGCAAGGCCTTGGGCAGATTAACCTGTCTCTGTCTCATTTCCTCACCTGCAAATGGTACAAAAATACTCCTCAAATGGCTTCTTAAATGAAACAATGTAGAAAACAAGCACTGACTCTGGGCACAGAGTAGGCCCTCAGTAAATATTTATTTCCTTCTTCCCAGTTCAGTGTTTCCCATTTGCAACAGCATACCTGACTATGGTAGGTTAGAGACACACTGAAGAGAGTTGATGAGAAACTTTACAATCAGGAAAGCACCACCACCTCCGTCAAGCTGCTCTAGAGCCTCCCTTCCACCTCTGACCGCCCCCTAAAATACACCTTCTCAAATTTTTCTTTTCCATTGTTAAGGCATATACTGAGATAGAAGAGAAAGTAATTAGGAAAATGACAGGAGGCAGCAGTCTAATGTCAGTTGAAAGGAAAAGTAGCCATTATGAAAGAAAAGAACTGAGCAAAATAAGATTTGGGAACAAATATGAAATTCAGAGTTTTCATTAACCATCAAGATAAAGGAAAGACCTTTAAAAATCATAAAGGGTCCATATTGTTGCAACTAGTTACAATTTCTAATTTCTATATGTCATGAGAATGTCATATAAGTGGGGCACTGCTCTGTCAAACACTTTGTAGTATTTCCTTACAGACTGTTCCTTACGTACTATGAGTTAAGATCTAAAGGGCCTTTGTAGCCTACATGGCATTTAAAGGTTAACATCAGTGTTGGAACTTTAAACAGACAAATGTCAGGAAATATTAATACTTGGGATTCCCAGATTAATGACCCCCAAGCCTCCTGGTGCAAAAATATGCAATGTTGGCCTCGCTCACCTTTTCTCTTCCATGAGAGGGACCCACGTTCTCTTTTGAAAAAGTAACAGAATAAGCAATGTTTGTTTTAGTCTATATGACCAATCACTGGAGCAGTATTAAGTAGCTGAAAGAAGAAAAACTGAATTGAGTTAAAGCCATATACCACTGCTTTAACAACAGCACAAAGATTCTGGATTACCTCTCCCTGACACACCCCCTTTCTCTGGTCACACTCTAACTTCTCACTTCTACATGCTCTGGGGCTTATATTACAGTGGAAAAGTTTTAAAAATTGAAGCAGAGGAAATCCAACCCAGTTCTCTTCCATTTCATCAAGCTTACTTTCTCCCAGGAGTCATCTGGAATTGGTCACCACTTTCAATTCATCTTAAAATAATTGGGGTAGGTGCAAGGATGCATTGTCTGTGCTTGCCTAGAGAACCTCACAATGCAGTCGGAGGCAAACATGTACACAAAAACATAAACAAGCTGGCAAGAAGGGGAGACAGAACATGAAATGTTTTGCGGGCCAAGCACAAACCATCAATATGCTAGTTTTATGCACTGCATGCAAAGACAACTTTGCAATCCTAGTGGCACAACTAATGGACAATTCCCACCTATAGTTTGTGGGGGAGGAGACGTCTCTGAATTCCATTACTAGCTCTAAACATACTTCTAAAGCAGTGGTTCTCTACAGGAATGTGATTTTTCCTCCGGGGACATATGTCAACATCTGAAGACATTTTGGTTGTTAAAGGAAGGAGAAGCTACTGGCATCTAGTGAATAGTGATCAACAATACTGCATAGGACAGCCCCATACAACAAAGCATGACCTGGCCCAAGATGGCAACCATACTGAAGTTGGGAAACTTAGTACTAAAGCAAAGAAACCTTATGGTAAAATTAACTATATTCATGAAACAAAAGTTATGGAATGTAAAGTTAGTTTTTTTCTTTCTCAAAGAGCTGAAACTAGTCATTACAGCAATAGGCTTTATAACTTCCCACCCCAGATACAAAAGTTTTCCATTTATACATGAGAAATCTCTTTGTAAGTGTCTTCTTTATTAATTATAAAATTTTTTTGGCAAATTAATCTTAGATGCTTTAAAAATAATTTGTAAATGACAGTTTTATATAAGAAAGAATGTATTAGCCTAAACAGAACAAATATGACATGAAAATAATTTTCATATTCAAATGGTAGTTTTACACAAAAAAATCAAAATCAAGTAATAAAACTTTACAAGGAATGTCAATGTCTGCTCAGGATGACAATTAATATCTGCAGCAGATGCTAATTTACTCTGAAAAAGATAAACGTATCTGAGATGAATTTTCCAAAACAGAATAACTTTCATAAAGAACATTTACTTTGTAACCCTTGTACTCAAATATAAAAAGAAACACTTGGCCCATCAAAAAGTATCATAAATCTAACAGATCCAAAGTCCCAGCATCCAAAAAGTCCTTCAAGAAGAGTAAAATCAATATTGGGCAATGATGGATCATGGAAAACAAAAACATTGATAAATGGACTTCATCAAAATTAAAAAATGTTGTGTTGCAAAAGACATCATCAAGAAAACCAAAACCTAAGCCAAAGAATGGAAGAAAATATTTGCAAACTATTATGTGATCTGACAACTAAATTTGCAAACTCATAGTAGAAAAAATACTACGTATCTCATGGCTGAGTACTTCGAGTACTCCCCTTGGGAAGCTACACACTGATGCCAGTGCCTAGTACACCCTTCAAAACAATTTTGGAACTCTTTTTCTGGAATGGTCATCATATTACCCTTGATGTCCTGAATGTCATCAAAATGTCTCCTTTTCAACATTTCCTTTATCTCTGGGTAAAGAAAAGAGTCATTGAGGGCCAGATCAGGTGAGTAGGGAGGGTGCTCCAATACAGTTATTTGTTTACACTCTAAAAACTCCCTACCAGACAGTGCCACGTTGGTGCACTGTTGTGATGCAAGAGCCAGGAGTTGTTGGAAAAAAAGTTCAGGTCATTTTCATCTTTTTCATGCATCCATTTTAGCACCTCCAAATAGTAAACCTGGTCAACTGTTTGCCCAGTGGGTATAAATTCATAATGGATAATCCCTCTGAAAGCAAAAAAGATTAGCAACATCACTCTTGATTTGGACTGACAGAACTTTTGGGTCAAGGAGAATTGGCTGAATTCCATTGTGTACTTTGACACTATTTCAAAGTCATATGGTATACCTATGCTTTTCATCGTGAGTGATAATAAGGCCTAAAACATGGCCTTGCCTCTCTAAAATGTCTTGGTGATCTTCAACTCTCCTTTGTTTTTGTTCATAGGTGAGCTCCTTTGGGACCATTTTTGCACATACCTTTCTCATACCAAGATTTTCAGTTAATTTGATAGAGGGACAGTAAATGGGGGGACACCTATGGAGCATATTGCAAGGGTACAAGTCAAATCTATCAAGAATAAATGATAAATGTTTTAAAACAATAATTAAATAAGTAAATGAGGTGAAAGCTATGTTGATTAGTTTGATGTAAGCACTCCAAATTGTATTAAAAAATCAACACATTGTACCCCACAAATGCGAAAATGTATTCATGATCTATTTGTATATGATTTAATAAAAAGGAAAAAAACTCACATATTCAAAGGCAAAAAAAAAAGGATTTTCAGTTAAGATTTACCCAATTGTTTGTCTACTGATGTTTACTTGAGCTCCTATATTTTTCACAGCCAGCCAATGATTTTGACACTTAATTTGACGAATTTTTGCAATGTTTTTGTCAGTTCTATTCATTACTTTCCACCCTGACTTCTCTTCATCAGTGATGCTGTCTCTCCCCTCAGAAAGAATGTTTAATCCATCTGTACACTGCCATTTTCTTCACGGCATTATCTCCCTCTTGTATTAACATGTCCCTGATTTCATGTCCACTCTTGCCAAGTTTAGCAAGAAATTTAATGTTTGTTCATTGCTCTAATCCAAGCTCCCACATTCTCGCAGACAGTATACAAAACATGCAACAATAATGAACACTATTCAGCAAGACCCTGCCACACACTGATACGAACACAGCTGTGAGACACTGATATACCAAGGTGATGAAACCTTACCAAGCCGTTTGTACAGTGCTGCCAACACAAGTGCATGGTGCCAAGTTTAGGAACTTAATTATCAGACCTCATATATCAATAAGGAACTTGTAATAAAGAACTCATTCATTAATACGAAGATAAAAAAAGAAATTTAAAAGTAGACAAAAAGATTGGGATAGACATTTAACCAAAGATATAATAAAATGACTATCTGCACAAGAATGGATTCTATACATCATTAGTCATTAAGGAAATGCAATTCAAAACTACAATAAGACACTACTTTATACCAACTAGAACGGCCATAATCAAAAATATAGACAATAACAAATGTGGTCAAAATGTGGAGAAGCTGGAACCCTCGTACATTGCAGACAGGAATGTAAATGGTGCAGCCACTTTGGAAAATGGTTTGGCAGTTTCTTAAAATACTAAACACAAACTCACCATATGACCCACCAATTTTACTCCTAGTCATCTATCCAATAAAAATGAAAACATACATTCACATGAAAACGTGTACAAGAATGTTTGTAACAGCCTTATTCACAATACCCAAAAGATGGAAACAACTTCATATCCATTAACTAACGAATGAATAAATGTGGTACATCCACTCAATGAAATACAAAGCACACAAAACAATACAAATGAACTCAAAACATTATGCTAAGTGAAAGAAGCTAGACAAAAGACCACCTATTATTTGATTCTAGTTATATAAAATGTCCAGAAAAGGCAAATCTATAAAGATAGAAAATATACCAGTGGCTGTCTAGAGTGGGGTGGGAATAAGACATGACTACAAATAGGTACAAGGATCCTTCTGGGATGATAGAAATGTTCTAAAATCAGACTGTAATGACAATTACACAAACCTATAAACACATCAAAAATCACTTAATATACATTTAAAATAGGTGGATTTTATAGTATTTAAATTATACCCCAAAAAGGTGCTAAAAAAAATCATGGAAGCTGGGAGATAATGCCCTCATTTTACTGAAGAGGTCAGTGACTGAGGCATATAAGGGTCTTAGGTCAACCTGTCGGTCGCAACCCACAGGAACTGTATTAAAGAGCCGTGGCATTAGGAAGGTTGAGAACCACTGTCTTAGGTACTTAGAACAATGGATGGCACTTGGTAAATATTTGTGGAATGAAGTTAATATGTTGAAAGTCAGACAACTAAGGAGACGGTAACACTTAGTGCTCAACACACAATTTCTTTCCAACAAAAAAATTTTGCACAGCCCTAAAAGAATTCAGACAGAATGGCAACTATTATATCAGTATCATAGGGCTGTTCATTTCCAAGTGATCACACATTTTTCTGCTCTGAGCAGACTGATTTTTATCCAAGTATGCTGATAATTTTCTCCACTTCTATATAGAACCAGCTGTCAGGTACGTCTGTATGGAAAATTAAACCCTAAATAGGTTGCTACCGAATCTAAAACTTCATAAAGACTCCAAGAGTTTCACAACTGTCCTGGCCCATCTTAACCTATGTCAATCTTGCTTCCTGAATAAGATTATTATTAGAGATGTATTTGTGGTACCTATGTGTGCTGGGACCAATGTTACATCTAGGTTATCATTCTTATTAGACAAATTTAAAGTTTCATACTTTAACTTTATAAAAACTGATTTTATATCACATTTCATTATTTACTGAGTGTCATTATTTGTTGAGGAATTATACAGGACAAAAAGCAACAAGTTGTTTAAATGAAGTGACCACTGCATACTTTCCAGCTGTTTTTACCTTTTGTCACGCAAAAACAAGCAGTTAAACGGCCCAGAAATAAAGGTATGAGTCTAGACATGCTCAAAGTCTTCCAGGATGATACAATACTGTCTGTATCTTATGTGGCTTTGTGTAACATGGGCTGATGTATAATACTGTTCCACTGGTATTTCTCCTCCTAGCTTCACCTCCTCCTCTATTTATGGGTATGCCATTTAATGAAAAGACAGCACCTTATAATCATTTCACTCATTAAGCAATAGATAAAAGATTAGTCTAAAATTTCACACAAAAATTCAAATTCTCGGTGGACACAGGGGCTCAAGCTTGACAGCACTTTGAGAGGTCAACTTAGGAGGATCATTTGAGGCCAGCAGTTCCAGACCAGCCTTAGCAATACAGCAAGACACCCTCCATACACATCCACTGGCCATCCCTACTAAAAAAAAAGCCAAATTCTGTACTCCACAACGAGGGAAACAAACTGGATGCCAACACAGGCATTCTCCTAAGACTCCAACCACCATGGCAGAATAAAGTAAGCGTAAACTTATTTTGAAAGCCATAAATGTTCTCATTGTAGTAGTAAAATCATCTATTGCACTTTCTCCTTTTCCTCCCTTCACTTTGAATACATATAGTTCTGGTTGCCAAGAAGTTGATCATATTTTACATGTATAGAAGAGCTAGGATTGAACCTTGGCTTCCCAACTTTTATGAACTGAACAACTTTGGGAAACTACCACTTCTCTGAACTTTAATTTCACACACACACACACTGAGGAACATAATGTGGACATGTTTCTTAAGTCCCTTTGGGTCTAGAGAGAATATAAACCTGTATTTAAGCTTTCCCTCCTCCTTAGAATGATGACTTAATATCTGTCTTTTGATAAATGTAAAAATCTTAAGTCTTCTTCCACTATTAATTGAAAATTTTTAAATATATTAAGTATAATAGCTAAACACAAATTGGTTCCTCTATCCTCATCACTAGTTGAAATCACCACTTTAGTCTGACCACCTAACTGAATGAATCACTCTGTGATAACAACTCTAGGTCCTTGTGGTAGATCCTGCTGGCCCAATGTTCCATCCTTTAAAGAAAATAAAAACTGGGAAATATAAAATCCAATTGAAGGCAAAGCCCTCCTACCACAACAAAATAAGCAACTTTGCCTAAGCAAAAATTATTACTTATTCCAAGAGTAGACCAAAAAGCTCTACTCAGAATACCTCAAGCAGAAAAATGCAAAATTGATAGATGCACGTATCCCTACTTTGTTACAAAGCAGTACTATTGCCTCTCCCTTTGAAATAAGAACGTTTTCCTTAGTAAATTAGTTTAAGGTCTTTTGTAAGTTTAGAAGTCTGACAGACCTAGCAATCAACTCCCAGTCTTTTTTCTTTTTTTATAGTTTTTGGCCAGGGCCAGGTTTGCCACCTCTGGTATATGAGGTCAGCGCCTCAGTCCTTGAGCCACAGGTGCCGCCCCCCAACTCCCAGTCTTGCAGAAGAATGCATTTTTTTCCAAAGAAGCATGTCAGAAATGATGGCTGGCTTTGCCTGTGTAATTCTCCAATGCCTAGTTTACATTGTATAATTGAGCTTTTTAGTTTTGCAATTTCAGAAAACTGAGGACCAGAGGATTGTTTCTATGGGTAAATGCATCTAAATTCCAAACACAGAATGTTAAATTTTCTGCTCCACAAGTCAAGTGTCTAACTGCAACATGAAAATGATGTTTGATTCTTAAGTTTTCAAAAACTAAATAAAGAAAAAAATCAAGATGCCAGAGTCAAATTAAGACACACTATATAATCTTAAATAAAAATAAGTAATTAACACAGTAACATAGTTTTACATCTAGAAGGGATGTTAGAGATCATCTGAAACCCTGTATTTTTAATGTTAATACTATATAGTAGGAATACTATATAGTAGGAGTGACTTATATAAATGTCCCTTCTTTGAGCTCTCTCAATTGAGAAAAATCTAGACATTAGTAAAGACTATGAAGCATGCACAAAGCTCTGTCTAATATGTATTTAATATTACGTAGATTAAATAATGTTTTGTTTAACTTAGGTCTTCAGGCAACAATTTTTCCCCCCTCTCCATTTAAAATTAAGACTTCAACATCCCAAATGGCAATGTGAGCACATTTTAAAACCTTTAAGAGATTAATCTTTTCTTCATTTCTTATACCAATGCTACCCACCTTAAATTTAAATAGTTGTCAACTGCTAAGGAATCCCAATATTTCATTCATACATTCATTCTCATGCACATAAATCCTGAATTTGAATATAGGCTCTAGCACTTACTACCTAAGCACTAGTTTCTTCATCTGTAAAATGGATACAATTTGCCTTCACAAGGATATAAGAACTAAATTAATTGATGTGAAAACATGTTTGGGCAGAGTACTGATACACACATAAATGCTTTGTGACAATAAGCTCTCCAAATTCCTACATTCCACTAAAAGAAAGAACTTTGCCCCAGATAATCTGGATGTCTGTTCAGATGTAGAAACTGAATGGGGCTGCAGTTGCTGAGTTGGCATCAGGGGCATCCAACCTCAGCCTGCTGGCCGCATGCAGATTATGTAAGAATTTTTCTGTTTATCTGTGGTGGCAAATATTAAGAATATTATGCACAGACCTTTTTTTTGCTCATCAGCTTTTGTTAGTGTTCATGTATTTAATGCGTGGCCCATGATAACTCTTCTTCTTTTAATTGTGTTAATGTGTGGCAGAGAAGAAAAAAGGTTGGACATTGCTGCAACCAAACAAGTCTCAAGGGACTTTTCTATCTAAAGTTCCTTCTAGGGAAGGGGGGAGTAAGGTGTTTAAACTTACATATCTACATTTTAATATTTTCAAAGGGGAGCACATACTTTCATTACATTTCTCTCCAGGGCAGGAATAGTACCTTAATCATCATTTTAGCTTGCAGTAACTAGAATAGAGACCAGCTCTGTTTTTTTGTTCTGTTTTGTTTTGTTTTTGAGACAGAATCTCACTCTGTTGCCCCTGGGTAGAGTGCCACAGTGTCATCATAGCTCACAGCAACCTCAAATTCTTGGGCTTAAGAGATCCTCTTGCCTAAGTGTCCTACAGGTGCGCACCACAATGCCCAGCTAATTTTTCTGTTTTTAGTAGACACAGTCTTGCTCTTGCTCAAGCTGCTCTTGAACATACCTGCCTTGGCCTCATGGAGTGCTAGGATTACAGGTGTGAGCCTACAATTAGCATTATTGGAGGTGAAATTGTCTTTGAAAGGACTCTCATATATCACTAATGGGAATCCAAATGCATAAGTCTTCTGGAATGTTAAATACACCAAGAATGTTTAAGAATCTTTAGCAAATTCTGATATATTCCCTACATGGATACAGGATAGAAACAAATTTTTGATAAATATTGGGATTAAACATATTAGGATACAATACCAGGATAAAAATTACATGCGCAATAATTTCTTTCTTAAAAATTATGCATTGGGAAAAAAGGGTGGAAGGATATGCATGGAAATGTTAGCAGTATTTGTGTTTGGGTTATGAAATTATCTATGCCTGACATATTTTTTTCTCCATATGCTAAATTTTACTTAATGAGTATGCACTAGTTTTACACTGAAACAATTTTTGAAAAGGAAGGAAGGAAATGGGAAGGAATACTGCTTAGAGGTAAGGAAATGGCATAGTTAGATCAACTAGTTACCATTTAGCAAGTGGGGTAATTAAACTCTTATCCTAGCAAGGAACTTTCTAAGTGATCACAAATGATAAATCATAGGATATTTGTGCTTTAGGGACACCTTGCCTAATCCTGTCATTTCACAGGTGTAGAAAAGAAATTATAATTGTATGATGTTTCACAATTTACAAAATGCTTTCAAAATGTCTTGTCATCTGTCCTTCAAACAATCCTGTGAGATAGGTTCATATACCTCATTTTAAGGATGAGCAAACAGGGCTAGAGAGATCATAGTAACAATGCCTATCATTTCTCGAATGTTTACTATGTGCCAGCTTCTGAGTTGGACACAATCCTGTGAAAATAATCCCCATTTTACAGACAGAAAAACTTAAGGGCAGAGGTTAAGTGACTTGCCCGTGATCATACAACTAAGAGTCACTGTTTTGATTCTAAGCCATACGTTTAAAATTGAAGTCCTGAGTTATATATGTATAATTTAACTTCACAGGGCCCTTGAGTGGTATAGTTGTTCTATGACCTAGTCTCATGTTCTTTCCAGTATATTGGACTCGTTGTCTAGGGTTTCTCTTAAGACTTAGACAGCCACTATGAAAATCCAGAAGCAAAAACACTAGGCCCAGTAATACCCCAAAACTAATGTTGGCAGAACGCCCACACTTCAGCAGAAAGGGAAGTTCGTGAATAACTGCAGAGTAGAGGGGACAAGGTTAACAAGTTTTATACACAGCAGGGGGTAGCCTAGCCACGATTCAGGGGAAACATACTCTCTACCTCAGCAGCAGGAATGTCAGGAAAACAATCATAACATCAACGATTCCAGCACTTTACACTCCCCTAACTCGGCACTCGTTGAGATGAACCAGAGAACCTTTCGGTTCATCTGCATGGACCCTCGCAACAACCTGTGAGCAGAGGTGGGCAGGGCTCAGCGTCACTTCACCTAGGAAGTCTAAAGGAATGCAGAGTAGACCCGGTGGGTAGTCTAAGACTGGAGCAGACACCAGGGGAGAGTGGGCACTTCGACGGAGAAGAGCCCGGTGCCCGGTGTCCGAGGCAGGGACAAGGCCTAGAGAAAGGCCGCGGTCCTCGAGCTGTCTCCCGCCGTGGCTCAGGGGCTTTGGAGGTCGGCCCAGGCGCCTCGCTACTCACGTTGGACCAGCCGGTCTCCGGTGAAGGTAGAGGAGCAGCTAGTGACCAGCGCACAGGGAACACCCGCAGCCATAGCGGCCCCCGCGAGCCGGTTCCGTCAGGGACCCGCTTCCGCCTTGGGCTGCACCACGGCCGCCGGCGCGAGGGGGAGACGCGCCGGGAAGGGCGTGTTCTCCGATGGCCGAGCTCACGCTCGCCCTCCCATCCGCTCCCAGCGTGGAACAGGCCGCGCCCGGCGTGCCGTTGCCATGGGGACCAGCGCCCCTGCGGAAGGATTAAGTAGCTGGAGGCAGCGCCTCCCCGGGGAGGTAGCCTTGCCCGGTCCTCGCCATGACCGAGGAGACTGAGAGCTACGATCCAGTTGGCGCCATCTTAATCCAGGTGGGAAACCGGCCTCCCCCGCCCTGCCCACTCTCTACACTCCCAAGGGAGGCCCAGCGCCCAGGACTGACTCGGGGCGCTGTCCCCAGACTGCCTCCAACCCTCCAAGGGCTCCTCAAAGCGCCACCCCGACGTCCCCACGGGCCTGACGCTCCCCCCCGTGCTTAACGCTGCACATTGCGCACCAGAAGCACAACTATTCTGTCACTGACAAAACTCTTAAAATTGTTCACGTCACAACACTGAGGCACCATTTTAAAATGTTAGATTCTAAACAATTTGAACCCATGACGTCGAGAAGTGGAGGAGAGAAAAAACAGACACACTGAGAGGTGATAAGAAATGTGGGGGGAAATTGAAATATGTGAGCTGCTTTTTCTTATGCACCCAATTTTTGGATCTACATGTTCCTTGCTTGGGAACAAAAACACAAAAAAATATTTTAAAGGTAACTTGGATTGCAAGTCAACGTTTTGCATATAGAAACGTGACAAATTTAAAACTCAAGAGAAATAACTTTCTAACCTGAGAGGGAAAAACTAAGGAAGTCTTGACTTTTTCAGTATAACTCAGTTTGTAAAAGTTATATTAAGATTTTTCTAAAATGTTTAGGGTACTTTGTTTTTTCACATTTACAAATAGTAGTTGTAAGACTGGTTCTCAACCACAGGAACTGTATTAAAGGGCCGCAGCATTAGGAAGGTTGAGAACCACTGCTCTAAGATGTTTTACATATGGTCCAATCTGACTAAGGCTTGAGGTAATTTGCCGATCATTCTATCAGTACTTTACTGAGTGGGTCTGAAGTAGGACTCGCTCTTCAGAGACATCTCACTTTTCTTTATGCAGAATTTTTTTTTTTTAATTGTTTGGGATTCATGGAGTGTACAAAGAATTAGGTTACACTGATTGCATTTCTCAAGAAAAGTCCATCATTATACCGTGTCCCGCCCCCAACAGATGTACCATGCACCTTGACCTCCATCCTTCTCCTGCTTTTCCTCTCCCGGCTACCTCATTCCCCTACCCACCCCTTGTATAAGATCGTCTACTGCCTTCATATTAGAATTGAGTACATTGGATTCTTGCTTCTCCATTCTTGTGATGTTTTAATAAGATTGTGTTCCAACTCCATCCAGGTTAACACAAAAGATGGAAAGTCTCCATCTTTTTTAAGAGTCTGTCAGAATTTTGATCACTTACCTCCTATCTGAGAGAGAATTCCCTAAATCCATATTTTCCCAAATATAAGCTCCTAAACTCATCAGTTTCATAGGCTTCCCCTTTATGAATCACGCTTAAATCTTAGCTTTTGTCATCCTCTCTCTCATCCTCACCCTGCAATGTGTTTAGCCAAAATGCAAAGTCTGAGCGAATAGTCCCTACAAGACTGCCCCTTACTTCAACACCACCTGCAAGTTCAGGAGTCCCTAGAACCATCTTCACTTCAGACCAGCTTGCAGCAAGTGTAGGGGCCCCATGACTGTTCACTAGAGTGACTCAAAACACAGGAAATGTGTTTTATTGTTTTATTATAGCGAAAAGATACAAATTAAAATTGACCGAGGGAGGAGATCCAAAAGAGAGGGAAGGGTCCAAGAGAGGTCAAACACAGATCCCTGTGGAGTCATACTTCTCCCAGTCACAATATATGACAATATTCATGGAGTATTGCCAACTGGAGAAGCTTACCTGAGCTTTTGGTATCCAGAGTTTTTATTGGAGTTCAATCTCACTCTGCCCTTATGGCTAACCTTTAGACTTCAGCCCCTCCTGGAGGTCACACTTCATGCCTTTGATTTTCTACTCAGCCAGAGTTCTGAACTAAATACAGCCTGGATCAAAACCCCCATCATAAATCATGTTAAAATGTCTGGGGGCTTCTATCAGGCAGAACATTTCAGGGCCTACATATCACTTCCCCAAAGCCAAGGGCAAAGCCCAGTCTCCCTTTGGGTAAGGTTAATTCTTCCTTTGCACATACTCACACTTAATTTATAGACTCCAAATAAAAATTGCAACAGTAGTGAAGACTCCTATCTAGAAACAATCAATTCTTACTCACATGTTGACTATAGGAGCAATTAAGTTTCTTTTTAGTTTCCCCTATTTTTCCAGACCTGGAACATCTTTGGAAAAGAAACCAGAACCTGGACAGAATTCTTATGCTCAGTTTCACACTTCTCCTTGAGTTAATTCTGTTTCCAAAGTCTGCTTCCCTGTGGTTTGGAATAGTGCAGGATAGTATATTAAAACCAGAAACCTCCTCACTTCAGTGTGGGATCCATATCCTTGGTCAACCTAGGATACAACATTATAGTAATAAAAAGCTGTTGACATCGGATTGTAAAATAGGACAGAAGAGCTAAGAATAGTTATATCCATGTTGATCAGAGTACTCACTTGTTTGAAATGGTTACTGCAGAAATGCTAAGTGAAGGGCTGTGTAGAGGAAGAGACTACATGTTAACCTAATTAGTGAGGCTGATCTCTGTATAATGTAAAATTCTCTTCTCTAGGTAGAGAACATGTATAATGAGAGAGAGTTGGAAGACTTTTCCTGAGTGGGTCCTAAGTACTTGTGAGCACATAGCATCACCACTCTGAGACAAGCCAACATGAATTTTACTTCTACTTGGGGCTGTGGTTTATTTCCCTCAAGCAGGCTATCAATAATTAGTACATGTAGGGGAAAGAGCCCTTGATTCGGAGTCAGAATACTGAGATCTGACCATGGCTTTGACATCCTCACAAGTGAGTAACTTTGGGCTAATCACTTAACCTCTCTGGGCCTTAATTTCCTCTTCTGTAGAATATATAGTTTGGATTACATCCGCTTCTCACTCTAAATTGACCTAATTTCCTGAAAGCTACATAATTTTTCTTTGCTATAGAAGTAGGCCTCCTTTACTGTTAGCCTAGGCCCTAGGCTAGTGTTTTTCAAACTTTTTTTTTTTTTATCTCACAGCACACTTGAACCTATAGTTAAACCTCCACAGCACACCTAAACTATGATGATCAAAACAAAAAGAGTAAAAAGAAAGAGCATACTTACTATGCTTTGAACTTCTTTTGAAAATAATTTAATTAATAATCTTTAAAAATTTTTGAGGCACACCTAAGATCCTCTCATGGCACACCAGTGTACCACAGCACACCAATTGAAAATCACTGCCCTATGCAATCAAATTGTTTCTGGCAAATGAGTGAGTGAGTTTGTCTCTGTGTGTATGTAATTTGACTTTAAAGCAGAGGTACTTTAAATCTCCATTTGCTTCACTCTAATATGCCATATTAGGTCTGTATTTCAATCAAATACATAAAGCAACTCTTTAGGCCAGAGGTTCTTAAGTATAGCCCCAGAAACAGCATCATCAGCACCACCTGGGAACTTGTAAAAAATGGACATTCACAGGCTCCACCCAGGACTTACTGAATCAGAAACTCTGGGGGTGAGTAGTTCTACATTCCTTGTGTGCAAAGAAAGTCTCCCCTTGTCCTGTTTTGCTCTTCTATATATTTAAATCCTACCTTTTTCACTGAATTTTTTTCAGCCATTAGCTTTGTATATTTACAAATATACATTTGTATATTTATACATATTAAGCATGTACTAGTTAATGGTTAAGCTTGAAGGCTCTAAAGTCAGCCTACCTGGATTTGAATAGTTCCACCAATTAACCAATTGCCTCATTAAGCCTCAGATTCCCTCAAGTATAAAATGAATATAATAATTCCCCCATAGGTGTCTTTTTAGGATTAAAATATAGGATGAAACAAAGTGTAACAGTAAATGTTAGTTATTATTGGACTTGGTCTGGTTTCTTACCATTTGGTGTCATTTACATTTCTGTCTCTGTAATTTTAGGCTGCTCCTTGTTCTAAGTTCCTAGAAGAAAAAGAAAAAATATTGTTAATTTATCTTTATATTTAGGACTACTTCATTCTCAATTGGAACTGTATGGGTTTTGCTATTTGGCAAACAAGGCATACCTTGTTTCTCTGTTAGTTACAAACTGTTTTTTGGATACCCCATTATACCCAGTGAGAAGGGACACTAAGAAAGGGGCTACAAGGGGCATGGAAGGGAAACCTGACCTGCTAAACCAGGAAGTTTGGAGGGCTCATAAGAATGTGGGTATCGTGTAACCTAGGTAACCAAAGACCAATAGAGATAATCAGTGACCAATAGAAAAGGGCAATACTGCCTAGAGGCTCAGAGAGGCCAATGAAAGACTTGCAGCCAATTCCAAACAGAGAAGGTATTTACACCTCTGCAAGCCCTTTGTGTCTCAATCTCTCTCACCTTCCCTCTATCATGAGAGGAACCCACTTCCAGCTCTCTTTGGAAGTACTCTAAACTTTCTCTTTGTTCTTCCTAAATAAAATTTCTCTTTGTTACATTGAAACTTGTGCAAGTTACTTTGCTCTCTAGTCACACTGCCTGTGCTGCTCCATTATTATTTCCAGTTCCCATTCATTTACACTTTCAATTACCACTTTGTCGGTTGAACTTTCTAGCTCAGCCAAGTAATCAAGCCAGGACAACTAGGTTCCAGGAACTGGGGCCTCTGACCCCCAACACCCAGCACAGTACTGGGCTCGTAGATCCTGATCAATTGGATAATGATCTATTCATTAATTCAGTCACCAACAATTTGTGGTTTGTTCAAAAATATATGAAGCTGAACTAACTTTTAGCATCATTTAGAAAGTGTCTTTTACCATGGATGGTACAAATTAATAAATAAAAGTAATATTTTTAGAAAATGCCTAAGCTACTTAAGAGAAAATATTTACAAATGCTCAGTGCTGTGATTATAAACTCTTTTTGTAACTTTTTATGAAAACATTATATGTTTGGATTTTCCAGGATAATCTCATTCTGACTATTATGTCCACTTGTCAGATCATCTATCAAAGTCCATGCTTTCATTTTGGTTCAGGAAATGTAATTACCATCTCCACATATAATTCTACTAGGCAGCATTTTCTTAATTACTTCTTTCTCTTTCAAATCTATAATTTAGACTTTTTACAATTTCAGCTGGATCTTTCCTCAACTAATCTGAATAGTGAGTTTTACATAGTGATAATAATCAGCATGATAATTAAAATAATAGCCAACATTCATTGAGAGCCAGACACTGAGCTTTGGATTATCTCATAAGTCCTAACAACAAGCCTATTAGGTAGATATCTTTATCTTTTTTTTTTTTGCAGTTTTGGCTGGGGCTGGGTTTGAACCCACCACCTCCAGTATATGGGGCTGGTGCCCTACTCCTTTGAGCCACAGGTGCCACCCTAGGTAGATATCATTTTGTTTTTTGTTTGTTTGTTTGTTTTATTCTTTTTTTTTTTTTTTGAGACAGAGCCTCAAGCTGTCACCCTGGATAGACAGCTCACAGCAACCTCCAATTCCTGGGCCCAAGCGAGTCTCTTGCCTCTGCCTCCCAAGTAGCTGGGATTACAGGCGCCCACCACAACACCCGGCCATTTTTTGGTTGCAGCCGTCATTGTTTGGCGGACCTGGGCTGGATTCGAACCCGCCAGCTCAGGTGTATGTGGCTGGCGCCTTAGCCCGTTGAGCCAGAAACACCGAGACAGCAATATCCTATTTCTAAAAATAATTTTTCTTAAATTAGCCAGGCCAGGTGGCACACAGCTATAGTTCCGGCCACCTCAGAGGCTGAGACAGGAGAACTGATTGAGTTCAGTAACTCAGGGTTGCATTGAGCTATAACCATGCCACTCCACTAAAGCCTGAGACTCTAGCTCTAAAAGAAAGAAAGAAAGAAAGAAATCTTTAGACATGCAAAGTTCCCAAAACCTACAAAGCAGTAAGAGAAGGAATAAACCCCAAAAGAGAAAAATCAAGCAATAGAAATCTAGAGCCAGATGGGGTGGCTCATGCCTGTAATCCTAGCACTCTGGTAGGCCAAGGAGGGAGGATCACTTGAGCTCATGAGTTTGAGACCAATGTGTAATTCCAGTTACTCGGGAGGTTGAGGCAGGCGGATTGCTTGAGCCCAGGAGTTTAAGGTTGTTGTGAGCTAGGCTGAGAACAAAAAAGAATGGGGAAAAAAAAAGAAAGAAAGAAAGAAAGTGAAGGAAATTATCAAAATTGCAATGGTAAAGCCTCACTACAAAGGATCCTTGCACTACACATTCCATTTTGCTTCATGCGTCAAATATATGATAGTATCTTTCTTGGGCAATAGTAGAGATTATCCATTCTTCCCCCCATTACATTTGACAGTGCTATTTAAACTAGTTTAAAGCAAAGCCTCTACATAGTTCTGAAGTGCTCTTTGACAATATACAAAAAAGAGAAGAATCGAAAGATAGTGCTTATAGAAACTGAAAAGGATAGTTTTTTAATGAAAAAATAATAAAAGAAATAGGGTCTTAAGAAAATAACAGCAAAGTTGGGAGAAGAAGGGATCAATATAATTTTTAACTATCCTGAACATTGGCTATAGTATATGCTTTCTTAAATAGTGGTAATACAGTGATTGCTATGGGTATTTTCTTGAAGATGTAGAAAATGGTATAAAGGAGGAACTGGAGAGATGAATTCTCTTTATATAGTAGGTATGTCCTACCAGAAAGGTGAAAAGGTATGTATTCATATAATGGCGGCCAAATCAAGAGATTAAACAGCTCAGATACTTCCTACCTACTCACAGCAATAAGAAAAACTCATCACTCAGGAATGAAATGCGGACTTTCGTTCATAATACCTTAAGTTACCACTGAAGATCAAATAAACTTAAGCCTTCTTTTTATATTAATACACTACAGTATATTCTTTACATTGTATTTAACTCTGCAATCACGAGGCAATTTAATTCCTCTCCTTGAAAAACAAAGCATGGTGTAATACATAGTCATTCTTCCCTAGTTACTACCTGAGTCATTCCTGCTATTAACAAGGGTCTTGAGGTTGAAAATAGTTTATAATAGTCACTATCTTATAATAATAAAATATATAAGAAATAAAATAATTTTATTTAAAGAATTTAAAGCTTGAGCTTATTTTTTTTTAACCCACAAACAGCAAGCAACTCACCAAAAGAAAGTTAGTGGCAGATCATAGGCCTTAGCGTCCATGCCATTCTACTGTATTTGTTTTCATTAATAGAATCTAATTTTTCTCAACTAGAGTAAACATTTCTTTAAAAAGCCTATTCAAGCTAAATATGAAGACAGTAATAATTCTTCTGAGATGACAACATATTGCACAGATGAACATATACTATAAGCCACCTATCATCTTTCTCTCATCTCATATGGGTAACCCTTTTTTCCTCTATCTTCTAAGGCCCACTAGGAAATTTATAGGGATTAAAGACAAATCACAGGCAGCTGCCACCCAAAAAAAAATCAAATGAAAGAATGAACATGGACTTTTTTTTCCTCAAGAATTTTAGTGAAGTGGAGAGGAAGAGAAGGTAAAAGTGAGATTTTCTGAGACATTCTTTTGGGCCAGAGGATACTGATTCCTTCCTCCTAAATTCAGTTGCCAGATTCTCAATAACTGCAGTATGTCTGTAATACTAATGTTTAATAATGGAGTATAGATCAGGTGAAAAAAACAAGGTGATAGGGCAGCACCTATGGCTCAGTGAGTAGAGCACCGGCCCCATATACTGAGGGTGGCGGGTTCGAACCCGGCCCCGGGCCAAACTGCAACAAAAAATAGCCAGGCGTTGTGGCAGGCACCTGTAGTCCCAGATACTTCTACCCAGAAGGCTGAGACAACAGAATTGCCTAAACCCAGGAGCTGGAGGTTGTTGTGAGCTGTGACACCACGGCACTCTACCGAGGGCGACAAAGTGAGACTCTGTCTCTTAAAGGAAAAAAAAAAACAAGGTGATAAAAATAGAGTTGAGAAAATCAAGTTTGATCTGAATGGGGTCAGTGTTTATAATGAAATAGTAAAAATACTATTTTCAAGAATGTTTTGTGAAGTGGAAAAAGGTTAAAAAAATAATAGCTGTCTTAGTCTGTTTTGTGCTGCAGAATATCTGAGATTAGGTAATTCATAAATAACAGATTTATTTCTTACAGTTCTGGAAGCTAAGAAGTCTAAGACTCAGGGGCCCACATCTGGTGAGGGCCTTCTTGTTGCATCAGCTCACGGGGGAAGGCAGAAGAGCAGGAGAGGAGAGCAGAAGAGAAAGAAAGGGCCAAACTCACTTTTATAACAAACTTCCCTTCACAATAAAGAACCCACTCCCAAGATGACATTAATCTATTTATGAGAGCAGAGTCCTCATGACCTAATCACCTCTTAAAGACTGGGATCTCTCTCAACACTCCTACCCTGGGAATTAAGTTTTTAGCACATGAACTCTGCTGGGGGGGACAGCATATTCAAATCATAGTAATTTTTTTGTTTGTTTTAATAGAGACGAGGTTTTGTTATGTTGCCCAAGCTAGCCTGAAACTCCAGGGAGGAGATCCTTCTGCCTCAGCCTATTAAGTATGTGGGTGGGACTACAGTTGTGCAACACTACACTAGGCTAATACTGGTATTTTTTTTTTTTTTTGAGACAGAGCCTCAAGCTGTCACCCTGGATAGAGTGCTGTGGCTTCACAGCTCACAGCAACCTCCAATTCCTGGGCTCAAGCGAGTCTCCTGCCTCCACCTCCCAAGTAGCTGGGACTACAGGCGC